>JABASD010001430.1:0-40530 GCA_019776165.1 Pogonognathellus flavescens
ATTAAGCAAATAATCAGAATGCTCGAGTATACAAATAATCGGAGCATTCAATTCTAGAAATATCATTTGTAGCTAAATAATTGTTGCGATGGTTATTTGATTATATGTTGGGTACCTTTAGTATGTGAATACGTTTAAAAAAACAATAACACACAAAAACAATAATATTTATTTATCAAAGTAGATTAAATTTTGAATCTTTAGCATGCTGGGAATGATTAGCTTACACACATTATGACTGCTACATAGATCCAAACTATCGTTTTACATGTTTGCAATAACCATATCGTCTAATTTTCAAGTGTCTCTAGCTGAATGTGTCAATATGAATAACTATAATATAAACCTTTTCCTTTTTTACGTACATCTCTCAATTCCAGATGTGAAATTGTAGCTGAAGTACAAGGTACCTAAAGACTATGTACTGTCATAAATTCTTTAGGTAGAGGTATCTATGATTTCATAATTGCAGTTGAGTGTGGCTATGAACTGCTTTTGGAATTACAGGATTAGACAAGGTATTAAATCAGCTAGAGCTACCTCTGAGTTGCAGATTACAAAATTAGATGTTAATTAATCTTGAGACGATTTGCATTATTGGAATTCTCCTGCAACTGTGAAGAGATATTGGGTAGGTAGTTAAAGTAATAAGTAGGTAGGTACTCTACGTACCTAAACATAAAGAATTAATTCATGGCCGTGTGTCTTGCCAATTTTGCAGTTAGGTAGCTGGACTAGAGGTTTGTATTATGCATGGAGACGCACTAAAGGTGATTAGAATTTGTGTAGAATTGTTTGGGAATGTAATTGGGGTTTGGCGGTGGAGGACGACAGGAGTGGAGTACATTGAAGACGATTTGAGTGAATGAGGATGGTAATAGTCGGATGAATGGAAAGGAACTTGACCCGGGGCTGCAACTAAACAAAACACTTTAATTCTTATTATGATAGGCTGTCATGAAGCACTAAATCAAATCCTAAACTTATGATCGCATTACCAACCGCTTCCATCCACCTCACAATCCTCCACTCTCATTACACGCAGTCCCTCAGTTACCTCACATACTTCCAATTCCTGCCTTCCCACTACCTCCACATACTTCCCTTGCTCCATCAAAATCATTTTGGTACAACGGGTTGGATTTCATTGAAGTTTTGATGGATTACATGATTGATGGGTCAATGAATATTTCTATTTTAATAAGCACCACTTGCATTTAAACATGTGTTCTGCCAAATCCTCTAAATGATTTCCATTCCCCCATCAGAATCATCAACTCACTTTACTTTTCATTGCTGATTCACAACCAACATTATTATTATAATAAACATAATCATCTCCATCGTCCTCTACTCTTCCAATAATTACCAACTTCTGAACTTCTTCAGACCTTAACTGCCCACAACAGTGGCAACAGTGGCAGTGGCTTATACCTATCTATTCTATCATATGTAATTTAAACCTACTTTTTATCTGCAACATGTAACAAGTCATCTGCATTCACAACTACACCAACACCTCAAATGATTTAATGATCAATGTACATGCTCTCTTTTTCATTCTTATTTTCTCAACCCAATTCTTCCAAAAATACTTCCAAACCCAAACGTTTCTTAACTTTCGAAGCTATACGGACAATATCTATGAAGGAAAATTACATAATATATTTAAATAATCATATTATATTCAAAGTTATTACAAATCATAATTACACATACCCAAACATCATTTTCGTAGGTATAAAGTTCACATTCTTCAGAAATGAACTTGACATGGCTTTTGCTTCTACACAGAAAGCGAAGCAGAGAAGCTGTAAATGCCATAGGGTCTTAGAAGCGTAGGGATTTGAATATGGTAATGATTTGTGAAAGCAATTATTGGGAGAATGATGAGGCCTGACGAGTAAGTACAAGTTGGTTACTGTTTAGAGAGGAGAGTGGACGGACGGAGGAGACTGACAGGCAAATGGTGGTTGGTGGGAGATGACCTCACGAAGCAATAAGCCAGTGACATGTAGTTAATATCATTGCCCAGACAAGAGTTCCTTCTCCGTCTGTGAAGCCTGAATGTCTCAATTGTTTTGTGTCATGTAATGTAAAGCATTATGAAGCAGAAGCTACTCGTGTGAGTGGAGATGAATGGAATGCCGGATACAAGGGAAGATTACACAACACAGCTCTTATCCAGCGGCAATCGAATGTCAATCAAAGATGGAAATAAGCCACAACTCACTCACCCACCATCCTCTCCATTCCAAACTAATCAAACAGTTCACCGTCAAGAGTAAACACTTAAACCTTTCCAACAACTTCTCAATCCTGTTCTTCTCCTTCTTCTAACAAAGTCCACTCTTTCCTCAACAATTCTCCCGTCCCGTCTCCCTCCACGAAATGCCTATTCTCATTCTGGTGGATGCAACTCCCTTCTCTAAATCTGCACTCTGCAAATAATGTCATGTCCGATCTGTCAACACGAAACTCAAAATAAGTAGCAATCGTTCAGCAGTCTTTCATTTTACATTGTGGTGGTAGCTACATAAATATAGTTGACTTCCAGGGTTCAACTAAATACATTGTAGTAGCTGTAAGTGTCTGTGCTGCATAAAGCGACCATAAAGCATTAGGTACATATGTACATGCAAAATAATATTTACACTACCTGCTGTCACATGTTTTTATTAGCAACTTTTATACCAATTCTCTATAACATGAACACACTAATCTGAATTAAGAAAACGTAAAATCTGCACCTACGTTGTTTTGGGTTATAATATTGCATGAACCTTCCATAAAATAAAACTTTCACCCGATTTTACCAACATTATTATGTACATCTACAATGTCTAAATAAATATTTCCCGTTCTGCTTTAACTTAAGTAAACCAATAAAGACAGGTTAATTTTAGGAATGAAATTAACTGTACTTAAATACAACATAAATAGTAGTGGTGCTTTGGTGCCTATTAAATAACTGATAAGTGTCCCGATAAAGTAAGTTTTTCATATGATTATGTAATTGCTTGTTGTTTATATATTTTTCTTGAATAACGGATTGTTTGGCAAACATATTTATAAACATAGTTGACACTTGTCACACTCTTGTACAGTACACGCAGCACTAACATTATAAGAGAGGACAGCCACAGAGACATCTCTGAAAAATGACATTTTTTGCTTGACAAGAACATAGCCTTCCTCCGTCCGAGTTCCTTCTATGACATGTACTGTGACACAACTACAACGCATACACAACTCACATTGTGAATATAAAGAAGGAACTCGTATGTAGATTTAAGGTAAATGATATGCCTAATCTGGAAAAGGTATGTTATACTTACTTCTGGCTATGTTTCTGCATGTGATTATGGAAGAATACATCAACAGTTGTATAGTTACTATGTGTTTACGGGAAATCCCGACGAGCAACATCATCACGAGTAGCAGCGGGGGTCACGACCATAAAAATAATTTATTGTGTCTATACCAGTAAATGCTATGAGAAATTACAAATCGCATTTATAGCAGCACACAGCCACAACACACAGCCACAGTGGCTCAGAATGTTCTTCCAAAGGCGATTGACCATCGTCCTGGCCATTTCATCGAATATGTTAACAGCAGTAAACAAACGGTAATGAAAAGGCGATAAGAAATGGAGAGACGGAGCAGAAGAAGGAACACCGGTCCCAGTTGAGGACTGATAATGTAATTAAACTGAAATATATTTACTTTATGGAAGTAATTAAGAATGTGATATTGGTCCCACTCAAATAAATCACTCGCCTCCTCTCCCAGATTTATCACTCTCCATTCTTTCTCCTACTCCCCACAGCCCTATGCTCAACGCAATCTTAAACCCTTCCCAACATTATTATAGGTCGACTAATTGCAACCAAATATCCGAGATCACCAGATAAGACTCTCAGAAGTGGAAAACCGAAGAAGTTATATGAAAAAATGGTTGCAGAAGATAAGTCAAAGGGAAAATGATATGGAAGATATAGCTAAGCTATTATTATCGCTTACGACGTTTCCAATGTGATTTGAGTAGAGATGTACAAGATTACGTAGGCTGAAAGCTGACACAGGGCGACTAAGGGTTGTATAGACACAGGGTGCGTATTAGTAAAGAGAGGAAAGCGATTATTTATTTATTCCAGGATATTACTGTCAAGGCTAATGATTTAATCCGTATTGTAGGAAATTAAGAAAGGCATGCCTCACTCCAGAGTCCACCCAAAAACTATTAATAATGGAAATTCCCATGAACTGCAACAATCCACATAAATGCTACGAGAGATATTTCCACTGTGTTGCTCGCAGATTAAAAATGTCTGGAGTATTTATGTTCTCTGATTAAACAGTAGCCGAGTGGAAGGGCAGGCTTTAAACTTTGCGTAAATTACCCTGGCTCTGCTTACAACGAAGGTTAATGTGGTTCTATATAAAAATTGACAACTAAACCTGTTCACATTTTTTTAATTCGCCCAACTGTGATACACAAAGCAATCCGAGTGCCACAAATGGAAAAAATGACTTCACGCATAAACAAGTAGGTATTACAACTGCAACTACGATTGTGTGTGACTTGGATTCGCAATTTTGTGATGTACGAGGCTACTACTCTCCGCTTACACACACAACCACACTACTACAACTTTATTACTTGTATTTATATCCACAGTTTTATAAAAAGCAGATTATTTTCTAACCTTCCTACTGCTTCCAACTTAATACCTGCTGCTAATTTCAGTTAGAAATGTGTGCGTACCATTATTACCCGGTTTACTACAGGTACCTTTGCAGTAATTGGTTTGCACCTTACCAGTAATGTGTAGGTGTACGAATAATACTAATTATTTCTGCTCCTGTCTTTGCTTGGCTTGGTGTTGCGTACTTTACTACAAATACTACAGACTTTTTGTCTGCTTAACGGATCACGGATTTATAAAAATAGGATTATTATGAGAAAATAAACTTTGGTTGGTTAATTATTATTTCTCCTTGTGAGTTCAACCTGTTCAGCTCAGCTCTCATTTCATTTCATTTCATTACGCACAATAATTTTTATGGATATTCTGTGATTCTGATTAGTTCATTACTAATGAAACTAGGCTGAAAAACTCTGCAGAATTTTTGCATAGGAGGAAATCGTAACTAAGACGGGCAACATCAAAAATGAAAGCTGCTGCATGCCTTCTTTTTTACTGTTTTTCTTTGTTTTTGGTTGGCATTGTTTTAGAAGGAGGTTTGAGGACGACGAAGAAGGCAAAGCCGTGTTGGTCTTTATTGTTAGGAGATTGTTGGTGTTATCGCAAGAGCGCATCTCTGTGTAGTTTTATGTCTGGGAGAGGCAGCATTTGTACTAATACACTAATCGCAACTACTACTGTTCTGCCTACCGCTGTATGTTCTACCACATACAAAGTCATGTTCGCAGAAGAGGTTCGTTTACACACAAATAGTACACGCGTAATGATTCCGTATAAGTCAGATTGCATCTCACAAAAATGTTATTGCGGATTTGCTTCAAAACTATTACGAGAAATCAAGTAGGTACTCGAGCAGCACATAGGTTCATCAGCATATCTCTCTTCCACAACAGACACGGGTACTTCTACTATTTCTTGTGCGTATTGTTTAACGATTTTCAGATCTTATTACACAGGTACAACGTGTATCTTTGTGTACACCTGATTTCCCAAGCTTTTATCTATTCATCTTTATAAACAACTGAGATGGTGAGATATATAGTAGTGTGTAACTATATTGCAGATGTGTAGTAGATACAGGCGAAACTGGCGAAGAGTGTATTGGCTATGGGGAAATGATGGGAAAATTATCGACAAATTGTGATAATAATTTCTGCGTGAGTCTGACTGATCACGAGGACGATAATGTTGATAAATGCGTGTTTACTACCAATTTCACTAATTTTAAGCTCATGCAGCCATTACATTTGCACTTACGTCAAATCTTGTCCCATTATGCAGAAATGCCCAAGTCTCAGCTTCTTCGCGCCCTACCTCCCTACATTTCCCTTACACGTTACACTACCACAGTCAGAAGACGACATAAGATGGAATATAATCATGTAAACCCTTCACATAGCAATCAGATAGTTAACATGTGTTATCCTTCTAAATGCGTGTAGGATTGGAATAAGATTAGCCTTATTAGTCTTAAAGACCTGTTACACTCCAATCGCTTCGCATAACTTATAATAAACTTTGTTCAATCGTGCTGGATAACCAAGCTCAAGATCTGTCATACACACAATGCAAAACCACTACCACCTTCAATCTATCAGTACTAGCTGCAGCATCAGCTTCATCGCTCTTCATCTGAACTTGATTTCTTTCACTATCTGGATGCTGTCATACATCTATCCCATAGGAATGAACGCTTGCTAGGTTAACTTCTAACATGAATTATAAATTAAACATAACAACTGAAAACGATTATAGCAATAGAACATTCTACTTCAGACTTTATTTATGTATTACTACATTTACACTTATACTGTATTAGTAATGTAATATATTATTTACACATTACATAATTAATAATTTGACATTGGAAAAAAAATCTTGAAACACAAACATATACGACAGTGAAACATAAAGTTAGTTTTGTTAAGTGAACGCGGACCGTCTCATAGGAGGACACATCTAAATGTAGCCCTGGTCATTTGCAGAGCAATTGCAAATACGTTGATTTTTAAACGGAATATTTTTCGCAACAAAGTTTAAAGTTAGTTCAAAGATTTCTGACAGGTGAATGCCGAAAAAAGCGTTTTTATTTGCAAATTGAGGTGGAGTGCTGTTCGTAGAGAGACTAACATTCTGTGTCTATAAGTTGGTATTTAAGTCCTGCGGAGAATGACGGACAAGTTGTTAGGTATATTCGTTGAAAGCGAGAAGTTATTATAATGATTTGATGAGTTATGTAAATTGTTGCTTGAGCCATGTAATTAGAACTGCTTTATTATAAGATAGAAGCCATAATCGTGGGCGAGTAATCGTCAGGTTGGAAATTGCTCCTCGTCTCTGCAGTCTCCAACCTACTTAGTGAGTTATGAAGGCGTTCCCAGAATACTTCCACCCAAATAATCCCTTCACTTCTCTGCACCACAATTCTATTAACACTACAATCAAAATAACACACTCATCTTTGGATTAACATATTCCTGCAAAACATCAAACAAATTCTGAGATATTTCACCAATGAGTAGCTTTAGTTCATCAAAAACCACCTTGCAAGCTTAAATCTGTTAAAATCGTAAGGTGAGTAATAAAGTTGACTTAGGCGATGGAAAAGTTGAACTTACATTTAGAAAAATGCTTAATATTGTCATTAGAGTGTGTAAACAACATACCAGCAGCAAAGTGCTATAATGTACATAAAATGATTTATAAGGCGGATTTGGAAGAGAAAACATTCGTAACGACCGAAAAAGACGACAAGTTTTGTGTGAGACTCTAACAACAAAGTTGTAAATCTTTTTTGAGTAATATTGACATTAATCGTCAAGTGAGCTTCTCTTGTGTCATGCCAAGTGCGCAGCAAAGCTCATAAAAGTGAAAACTGTTAGGTTTGTCGTTCCTGTGGATCCTATCGGGGCAACTCATCTCCTTCTTGCCATAAATACAAGTTCCACAATTCTCACATACATCGCCTGGAATTTGGAATGGAGTGAA
Source organism: Pogonognathellus flavescens (assembly GCA_019776165.1). NCBI lineage: Eukaryota > Metazoa > Arthropoda > Collembola > Entomobryomorpha > Tomoceridae > Pogonognathellus > Pogonognathellus flavescens. Next base: position 7,701 of record JABASD010001430.1, read on the forward strand.
AAACATGAGCTGTGGACTTTGCTGTTTGCTTTGCTACGTTGAAAGGCTTTCAACAAAACATCCCTCTATTACTTCAACTACCACACGAACAACTGCAACTAAATGAGAACTATTATGGACACTGTGCATATATCATCTATGTGCACATTGTGCATACCTCTGTCCATACATACATGACTTCAGCACTAAAAGTTTCATTAAATAATTATACAAGTTAGTGATGTACTTAGCTGTGGTTGAAGACTGAACATTTCCGTACATAGCTTATGGCGTACATAACTTGGACATGAGTAAGTTAAGCATTAACAAATGTAAGCAGACAAGAAGTTGGGATATTAAACACATTCCTCTAAATACTTTTTTATTTTAAATACAAAAATGCGCTCAGAAACTCGTAAAAGCAAACGAGTCACACAGTCCCGAATGCCATTAATAGTTCATGTTGAATAAAATTTGTATTGCTCTGCCATTGTCTGCTGTGTGCTAAGTAATATTGGTTTTTATGCAGTTTATTCTTTTAACTGCCATTGATTAACATCTCGACTTCTGACATAAGAGCATTCCTCATTCTACTCCACACTGTGAGCCATCACAATCATGCGGGCTTTAAAGGAAGTACTCCTTGCTTTCTTTCCTTATCTTTAAACTAACTGCTCAGCATACTTCTGCTGTACAAAGTATAATATCAACTGTATAATATGCGCAACGGAAGATACAGCATTCTTATTATGCGCATAATATGGGCGAAGGAGGGTTCCAGCAGTGGAGGCACGTATTGCAGTCAACTGTGCAATTTTTAGCTATAAAGTCAATTTATAATTTTATTGCGTGGGATGATGGATGAAATACTGAAATTATTTCATTTATTGTTCTTCGTTTATTGTCAGTCCACGCTCGCACTCGGCAAACTGACAATGAGTGTACTACGCATCCAACAAAGAATGAGACGAGAAGCTGTTGCGGATGAAGAAGAATACATTACAGTGAAGACTCCCGAGTGAAATGCAATAAAATTTCCTTATTTTCACTTAGCCAAGAAGACTAGTGCTTACACATCTCCCTTTATTTCCTATAGCTGAGGCTATTATCAATTGCATTTAATTTTATACATAACTCTATAGAGCACGGGCACAAGTTTTCTATTTTCCTGTTCGTGGCATGAAGTTCGAAGTTGCATTTGCCAAGAATCTCCGGCACAGGGAGCAAGAAGAAGAAGAATATGACAAGCACGTTCCACGTTTGGGTATACATTACATGACATAATATGAAAAAATGAAATAAGTTTTTGGCCGTTGCTTTGCCGTATGTAGTACATTTATTTTGAGCGTTGGTTGGAGGAGGGGGATGATTGTAATGGTTAATGCGCATAATAGAAGATTAACAGTATAGCACCTCGGATATTAAGAAAATATTGAATGTGGTAAAGCAAAGTGCAAAGAACTAAATGAAGGATTGAGCTGGGGCAAACTCACGAAGAGTAAATGAATTTATCATATGATGAGCATCGTGGTGTCATGTCACGACTCCTCTTCCATGATTAAATGTAATTAAGTACCGAAGCTACACAACACACACAAAATCCATATCCATTACAACATCTCTATACCCAATACTATTCTCCACATTTCTACTTCCAAATCCCTGGCCACATCAGATCCATACTGTGTTCCCCTCAAACCGTTTTTTCTACTGTAGCCTGTAGTACCTGCTTAAATACTGAGGATACCGACATTTGCTACAACACTAAGTTAAAGGTTTGCTGTTTTCCACCTTTCCTTCGTATATCCCACACACTCAAAATTTTAAGAATTTCAACCTAATAATATTTATCCAGCTAAACGTGCCCACCTAACTCCATAACATTTTACAAAAGTATTTATTGCACCAACACATAAAAGTAACATTTCATTTATCATCAAGCATTTTAATTTTGTCATTCAATTGTATCTGCGTACTACCTACATTAAAATGGTGTAAAGCATCGCAAAATACTTGTATGCGAATCAATTGTGTGTCTGCCTACAGATACATAGATAGAAACTTCATTCTTATTAAGAAAATTTCGATACTTAATAACGGTTTGCATTATGTAGTGCTAAATACTAATTTACTAAAACGTAAAAAACCATTGCATGTAAGAAAGTTGTCAAACAGTCCGAAGATTACTACAATTATTTTATTAGTTTCTGTCAGCGAAAATGTCACTGTATTTTTTATGGAAATAATTATATTGAATTTATATGCTGCTGATCACACAAGCACAGTATTCTGTGTTCGATTGATTATGTGATACAAGATTAATACTAATACAATATGAGCAACTGCGTGCTTATTAAACGGAGAGTATACAGAGTACACAAGTATGAAAGCAAGTCTAGCAGTCTAACCAGTATTTAATGTGGTGACTGGGTAGTATCTCTGTATAATAATTTAATAATGAAATGATTTAATGTAGATTCATGCAGAGCATGAACTATCTGAGTGTTTAGAAGTATCTTTGGATTTAATGTGCTTTCATTTAAAATTAAATGGCAAATAAATCCTTAAGGCAGAGAATGTTTAATCATCGAAGTTCTTCTCACATTCTAATGTCAATTTTGGTTAGTTTTTGATACTGACATGAACATGAATTTAATTGCTTCAATCGCTGTGTGGCCCAACACTGCAGGACTCCACAAACGCCACAAGCAACAAAAGCAAAATCTTCCGACAACTAACTCGAACCATCTTTATAGATTCCACTACAAATTCCTCTCTTCAGTTTTACCCTCTGCATGCAAATTAAGTAAAAGGAGTAGCGACAAACATTTCAGTTGCTTTAAATTATTGCAGACTACAAACGTTTATACATAATAGTAATTAATAGCGCTGCATGCACACACATACTACACACAGCCTACCAACTACCCACAATCCATTTATAAAGCATAAACTCACATAAATCCATATAATGGTCTACTAAAGAAGAAAGTTACAACACGATTTCATTCAGATATGCAGCAAAAATTAATATTTATCTAACTCTTGACAATCATTCATATGAAAACTTCTGTAGTACTACAATTAATCTTCACAATCTTAAGAATGACGCATTGCATGCTATTGGCTGTGATTTCAGACTTTACTTAACGTAAGATTCAAACAAATTCATAATTACGGCACAATTGGTTCAGTCAGTTGATTTCATCATTCTTCGGACTGCAACGTAACCATCTATACAAAAAAATCAATCAAACAGTTATCAAAAAATTAAGTTATTTGCAGTTTTGGATTGCAACTCGAAAAACTTTCACATATGCATAATTATGTTAACGGGAAATTCTACATAATAACTGATTGATAAGTAAGCAGATGTAAAGAATTGCTGTAATTACCGGAGTCATTAACGCTACGAATTGTGCATACCATGATAAGGATATGAAACGATTATCAAATATTTCCAGTTCTTCAATTGTCATCGCTTCATTCAAACTTTCCAGTACTACACAGCATTGCTGATAATTGGATGATCTCTCTCGAAGGTATTCCGAGGCTACCACCCCTAAAAAGTCAGAACAAACATTATTAACGCATTTAACGTTTTCTAAAGTGTTGCATATAGTGCTATTAAGTAAGTAGATATGTATATATACAATTTTATACAGCCATAATTATGTCTATATAATAGTACTAAACAAACCAAACAAAAACTTCAATCTGAAATAAGGCAAAGAAGCATACAAATTCTAAATTACACAGATGGATGAAACTTACAATCGGGAGTTGATATATTCAGCCAACGATATTCAAAAAAATTGTCAGCAGCGTCTGCAAATATTTTTGCACTTCTCTCTTTTCCAAATGTTTGTACTGTCAAATCCATCATTCCATCAACATATAAGCCATACAAAGATCTCATCAGCTCTTTCCTTCCTGTAGAAAATGCATAACAGTTAACAATATTAATCAATCAATTAAACTACTCTAAGCTGTACAAAATGAAAGTTAATTGTTGTTGTTTGGTACAATGTGCTCTAAATCTTACAAAAACAAAAGCTATAAAATCTTCTTGACAATTTGATGTTGCATCGATACTACTTACTCTCCTCTTCAGTACTCTCAGTGTTTTCAGTAAATGATTCAGCAGATCCAGAACTCATCCTGCAACTGGAGAAACAATTATTAAAATAGATGATCCTGATGACTGGCACCGCCCGAAAAACGAAAACTAGGATGATTCGACTTTCATTAATCAAACAACAAACTTTGATTTAAGCGCCAAGACAAACAAACAATTCGTCAGAATCCGTGTAAATCGTGCAATCCGTGCATTTGGTATTTGGAAGTCTTACACAGACTGTATCGCCATATTTTCTAAGAATTTTGAATTAACTCTCAACTCCATTATAGAAGCTGCATCAATCATAATCAATTTTAAACGATGTACAACCGGATTCGGAACGATATAAAACCAACCTTTGTTTCATTTTCGATACTACAGATCTAATTAAAAAGTCCAAAATTGAATGGAATAACAAAAACTTCTGTTCAGTAATTACATACATTGCATAAAGCGATATTTTATAAGTAAAAGTATGCAAGCTGATTTGAAATATACAGTTCATATCTAACCGATACTTCATGAAAAATATTTGCATGCATTTTTTGAGTTAGCTCCTAGTATTAGCTCAGGTAATGCGTTGAGAAAGTTAACGTGTTAATAAGCGAGTAAACACTTGTCATGTACTTTAGTATTAGTTTGTAATTACTGTAATGTAGTGTAATGTAGTGTCATTAATCTGTAAATGCCACGTGATTTTATCATCAAATATATCTTGATTAACAAAGACATGAAAGGATTTTCATTGAAAGCATCTTTGTCCCCTACAGCGAATGGAATTGGCAGTGAGATTGTCTTCTTTTGTGTTCACAATTCTAAGTAAATAATTCTTTCATTGACTCTTGAAATGAATAGAACGAATTAAAAGTGAAGTAGAACAGAGCAACACAAACAAGAAACAAAATCAACTGTTCGGAATAGAATTTTGGACTACAGCTATAATATACTCATATCCGCAATTGCATTGAAACACAATTTTTTGACATTATCAAACCAGTTTATACCAAAAGGCTTAGTACACAACAACCTAGTTTAGTTCAGACAGCGGGTAGAATGGACTCGCATTACAAAGAGAAGACCACATCAGAGGCTACTTTTCGTGTACGCACTATTTATTAACTTGTTCTTTTAATTATCATCTTTACATACTTTCCCCACCGAATCTTTCTTTTGTCAGCTCCATTACTTCTCTTCCGCAGTAGCTATTACTGTATAATATACAATACAACCTTAATGATTCTATAATATTTTCACATGAATTAAACCGACCTTCCGTTTTTTCATTTGACAGGCGGACGGCTTTATTTACTAATGTTCTATAATCGTTTAAACTGGACAATGCAATATTTCTATCTTGATGCACGCAAGAAATGTGTAAGATCAAGTAAGATCCATTTAATGTTTGTTAACTTTATGTGAATTCGAATAGTGCAATTTATGTACATATCGTTTGATTCAAGTGGAGATTAGTTGTAGAGTGGGATGAAGATGTCGGGCCCACTAGTGGCCTTTTAGAAGTATTCAGAACTATCAGAACTTGTTTGCTCTGTCGCTTTTATGTCAAGTGAAATGCCTGCATCGTATTTCATACCCTCCCTGCTACAATCATTTCCTAATTGTTAATTATGTTTCCCATGTGTAATTAAACAGGTATACTTCCCAATCTTTTTCTCACATGCAGTCAACTTACGTTGCACACTTGCACTGCTACTACTATACAAGTAATGGGAAGACGGAGGTGCTAGTCCGATACGCCTTTACGGATTGTAAATTATTGTGTACACGGGAAGTAACTCCACTTCTGCTCGTGCAAGTGCTAAATTTTTAATGTATAAGATACTTTATTCCTATTTCGCTCTGTTATTATGCCCTTATCCATTACTACTCTCACTAATCAATTTTTGCACGAATTAATCCAACTTACAATTAACTTATAATGTTAGTGCAGTTTAACTTACTTAGCTAGACTATTGATGGAAATGGGAGACGGGCTTGTCTTTGCAAAAGAATTAAAGGGATCATTCTACTTATAAATTATGTGTCTCGGACTATTCCTTGTGGAATTAATTCACTCCAATCATTTTTCACTATCCTGTATGTAATTTCTTGCATGATACTTATCATCACACATTATAATATTAATGCATGTTGTGTGTGTGAAAGTTGAGAAGTGTAGATTTTCTTTGGTGCTTTGTGCGAAGAAATTCGCTCAAGTCATGCGTCTTTTGTGTGTAATTTCATTTTTGAAGTGAGTGAGAGCATTTATGAAGGGAAATGAATACTGGAGCTCATCCGAGTGTAAATACGTAAGCAGAGCATGAGGAATTGCAGTTGAATGGTACACAAATAGTAAATGTCCCATGACAAAATACAACAGAAAGCCATTAGCGTTGTAACTCTGAGAAAGTATTGTGGATAAAGGAGTCAAGTCACTAATTCATCCATCATGTGCAATAAAATGTGCATACTGTGTATTTAGTAAACTGACAGAGCCAGAACACACCACACAGCCCGTACAAGCACACCTTCAGCATAAAATCCAACTAGGTGCTCCTGCTACCTTTACAAACGTCACACTGCATTCCTTAATAGCACTACTAATTCAGTCTTGTATTTGTACATGACATTGTATGCACTTCCAGACTGTTATGGTGCAAACATGCTCTGAATTAGATATCACACAAAGTGTAAGATGGTGATGGTGCATTACACGTCCGATGGCTTTTCAGATCATGTTATGTAATATGCATAATGTGTGGTGTGGATGCAACATTTGATGGAGTGCAGTGTAAAAGGGTGACGGAATTTCCAAAGGGTCGAGCAAGAGTTGCGTTTTGAGACAGGAGCCTGAAGGAACGTTCTATTTGTGCTGCAATGTATACGGGAGTATATAGATCTACCATAGGACTTAAATCGTAACACAGTAGTAGAGAGTGAAGCTATGTAGTAAGTGAATTATATGGAGAGGTTTATGCCGGTGTGGCTGTATATGGACTGGAAGATGGTTGTCTAACAAAAGCGAAAGGTTGTAGTGGAGACGGAAAGTGGAGTAGGAGAGGAGGGTGATAAATGAAGGGGATTAGACACAGACTGGCACTGTCTAATGCACTACAATAATGTAATGTGATTCAATTCTCAAACTATTCTCCGTAGCGTAAAAAGACGCATTTTTATTTAGATTGAAACGATTTGTTATCCGACGACCTCAATGAGTTCTATCTCTCCTCTATTCTTTCACACTCAACAGTTCCTTTTCTTTCTTCTCTTCTTCTAGCACAGCTATACATGTCTGCCTGTTATTCCTGTGTGCTATGTGCACTCATTGTCAGCTTATTGTCTTTTCACTCTGTCTGCAGATATCACTCTTCTTCTGCTTCATGCAAATGTCCTTCTGCTCTGTACATCTAAACATCTCGTCATTATGTTCTGCTCAACCAGACATTACCTTATTAATGCTAGAGAATTCATACTACACTGCGTATAGGTGGTAGACATTTTATTTGCATGTATTATATAGTTAGAAAATAATTTGCATATTTTGTATGCATGAAAGTTTCTTCCCATGCAACTGCACGACAGGTAGAACAAATAAAATCTACTTGAGATTGATTGCACTGCACTGCATCTTATTAATCCATATACAAATGAGATTACAAGAAACACTTTGTATTATGTTGCATACAGAATGCATATAGCTTGGTTTTCTAGTTTCAGATGCGTACCTATATTATTTAGTTCTACAATGCACATGAGAAGTTAGTTGACCTAGTAAAATGTGAAGTTGTATTAGATGCATGTGACTAAGACTGGAATACGATTTCCTGAAATAAACAAAGTGATTTGACTATCAAATTGCCTTCACACTTTATTTGGCTGACATTGAAAAAGTACTGCGGACGAGTATAAATGAAATGCCAGAAAAGAATATTTATAGCTGCTGTTCGTATTTTGATGGGACGGAGTAACAGATAGTTTTAAACTCATATGTAAATTTTTCCATAGGAAGAATTCAGATTTGGAATCGTTTATGAGGCTTGAAATAGACAGGGGACAACAGATAAATGTTGTTGTGTCTTTCAAAGAAAAACTGCATTTTTTCAGCATGAGAAAATTTACATATGTACATGTGCACACTCCACAATGCAATTCGTCTATACAAATCTCATCATTTCTTGCATACATTGGAAGGGAGCATCACACAAACATCACTTCAGTGCGTCTCAACTCATCCGTCTTCTTTTCCTCCTTCTATCAATTTCATACCAACTTTTACTCCTCTTCTATTCTGCCACAATGCACAGCCACCATCCAATAAAAAAGGAAAACAACCCTCTGTTACATTCATAAATAGATGTCCACATTAATTACCACTTCATATAATGTGTCTATCTATGGAATACTTCATTATAACATGCCATTTACTACGAATTATTTGTCCGAAAGCCAATTGACTTTAGGATGATTTAAGTTTCTCCTCTCTTTGATGTAGGTATAGTTTGGCTTTTTATTGTGTTTGTTAAAGGACAGAAATATTTTACATAGAGCGACAATTTTACTTATTTGTATAACAGTGGGTTAAATAATCTTCTGAACATAAAGGTAAGAAATTGTGCCATAAGTATATAGTAATAGTAATAGTAATTCATATTTAAAGTAAAGTAAACTTGCAGTTTATAATCAGTATAGATAAAAAGCCAAGCCAACATTGAAACAAACACGAAGCAGAAACCTCAAGCACCTAATGCAAATATTGAATGAGATATTCATTTTAGTACGCGTAATATTTGTTTGGTATATAGAGTGGACATAGAGCGTTGCTTAGATTTGCATTGTGCAGTAAATCTTAAAAAATTGCATTTATAAAATGAAGAATGCATATTACAAAATGGAAAAAAGTATGCTAGGATGTATTGTAGTTTGGATGTTGGAGTAAAAAGAGGCTTAGGAGGAGTGTGAGTAGCCTGTGAGTGTGTTTGGGTAAAGGTGAAAGGCGACTGTTCGGCTGCTGCTGCCACTGCCCTGTCAGCTGCTTTGGCTGAGCTCTTTGACTCCAAACGCTTCGCCGCTTTACTCCACTTTACACGAGATGAGACGATGACCATGAATACATCTCCGATGCATATTCTTCTTAATCTCCTTCGCTTGTAACATTAGATTGCATTATCCTGAATAATGAGCAACATAAAACCGAATAAAGTGGAAGTAAAATCATTTTTTAGCTCTTTTATGGAGATCTACTCGCCAGGCGCTTCGCTACCTTCCTTTGACGTTATTGTCTTCTCTCTCCACTCAGACCTTTACTCAACGAGGAACTGTTGCGTTGTATGCACAAGGAAAGCTATCTGTAAGGCAGAGTAGTAGAATATGAATTGTATTGAATTGGAAGTGAACAGATCGGATCGTTGGTTGTGGACTGAAGTGAGTGAGCGGAGTAAAAAACTTAAGACAAGAAAAGAGAAAAAGGGTTGAGAAGAAGCTGTAACCCCATTAATTTCTCCAATGCGCTCGTCTTAGTTTTTGACAAATTTTTTGCTCATTATCTCAAAATGTGCTGACGCGTCTTGTCTTAGCAGTCGCTTACACATTCACAACTCAACCAACGCATCTTTAACACAAAATCCCCTTCCATCATCACCACACTCAAATTTTAACTTACCTGCTCTATTTTTGAAATGCAGGATGAGAAATCAGATCAGACTCTCACAACAGCAGTCTAACAACATTTATTCACTCTATAGAGAATTCACATATGGAAACTAGTAGCTATCTACATAAAATTATCATCAACCTTTGTAATAATTATTTTCATTTTACTTTCATGCACCTTTTAGTTCAATATCTTCCATCTTCTTCAGAAAAAAGCTTCAAGTGAAAGGGAAATTCATAAAAATTGTACATCCTGCTTCAGATTCAATCAAGCATAGCAAATGAGTTCTCTTTCAATCCTCCACTTCTCAAACATCAACACCTAACTTCAAACGATGATTCTTTACTCGTGAATCGGCCCAACCAACAACCACCTTCAACAATCACTCGTCTTTCATCAACGGACCGGTTGTTCCAATCTCTCATTCCCTTCACCAGATATTATATACCCTTCAAGGAGTAGTGATGACATTTCAAACAAACCACACCATACATTAGTAATATACCTATATAGGTACTGCATTTAAAAGCATTTGTGTAAATTATGCATGAAGGTAGGTTAGGGCATATACTTCTCCTAATATAAATAACTTTAGTAACATGTCTTGTACGAAACAAGTTGTAGATGTGATGCGTAATATAATGCAGTGCGTGAGATATTTGGCATGTGGCTGCGCCTTGTTGGAGTTCATAATTTATTCGATTTGGATATAAAAATATTTATGTGGCTAATTAAGATTTTTACTTGTGAAGGTTTTGAGAGTGATATTGATGATAGTTGTGTTAAGAGTGGCTGTAGAAGACTGAGAGGGATTTTTATTGTCTTCTATGAAAGTTGTTTTCGCTCTGAGAAATTATAGTGCGTAGCAAAGACATGTTCTCGTCTTGTCTGGGGGAAATGAGAGGGTCGTTGGGCACACAGAAGTCAATTACTATTAGCAAAATGTATTCATATTGTATTGGCATGTTCTTCGTGTGAAAAATGTTATATAATTCACACTTATGTTTAGATCACGTACACGTTTCGTTTTCCCCAGGGCAGGAGTCCACGCTGGAGTAGGGTGGCTACAAGACACTCTGTATTCATAAATGTCTCAAATGAAGCATCTTGATGATTATCGTGAACTAAACATGCTCCATTTTTCTATTTTCTACAAGAAATAATTGCTGTTGATAACAATTGTTATAATTTATAGTTACTTAACTTCTGAAACAAACTTAAATTAAAATGTAATGTTAACAAGCAAAAATACCTACACTCACCAGCGTAATGCTTATAGCTGCACAAGTTATGTATTGCTATGTGTTTCCATCAATCACTAATTCTTTTGCGCAATCTCGCATTGCCCCGGTAGGAGGATTCACTTGTTTTCAATTAGCGACTATTTATGCTGCACATAACATTTCTCTCTGTGCTATTACACAACTAATGCTCTACACCCTCTCTAAACTTGTTTCTGCAGATGTAAACTACTTTTAGCATAAAGTTTTAACCATACATAACTAAAATATATAGAATCCTATAGTAGAACAGTTCATGGGAAAATTACGCATGATATATTATAATTATTGTAAAGCAAAGCAGAATATTATTCAAAGTGCTTATACCTGAGAGTGTCTGCTTACATATCTAAAGAAGAGTTTTACATGACTTTACAGTGTGAATGTACATAAGTAGAAAGGATCTTGTAATATTTTACATAATCATTTATATAATTATAACTAAGTTCGTGTTATACCCATAAAGTTTAATTAATTAATTTTAAAAATGTTTAAATATATTGTAATGTACTTTTATATATTGATTATATCGTGTCAAATGGCAATCACAAAATTTTGTGACGATGATTTCAAATAAATGAAATTCTTTCTCTCTCTTGTTTCTAATCGAATTTGTGCAATCATAATAATATATCATGTGCATTTAGTGGACAGGTAGACGTGAATGAACATGGGAGTAGGTTTTCAGTGAGGTAGTGAGTTTAAAAGCAACCCACGACGAAGTTGTAGTTGTTGAAAGAATGGAAGAAGAAGTGTTGAAATGCAATCGCTATCACATGAAAAATTGGCAAGCTACAGGCGTGAAATTACGGACGAAAGAAAATGTCGGAGGATTGTTAGGGTTAAAGCAAATGTGACAAATATCAACTGTCAACGCATTACACTTCCAATAAAAAACTCGTCCTAACTACTTGCTAAGTTTAGAATCTACTAGTACATAATGTGTCGTTCACGATGGTTCAATATTGAAACGCATCTCATAAATTCCTTCGTACAAAAAATGTATCCTTGCTTAGCGTAGTTTAAGGTACAACCGTTCATGCTAAATGAACTGCGTAAGTTTCCTCCCTTGTACTCTGACATGATTGATTTTTTAAACTTTTTGTATTGATTCGATCGATCTAGAAAATTGTCTCTAAAATAAGAGCACTTAACTTACGCAAAGTCTTTTTCATTCACCAAAAATGTTCATCATATCAGAAAATCTCTTGACCATTTTGGAATGCAAATCATACAAATACAATTATTCCGTAGGATTTTCAAGTTCTTTTGCTAATCTCCAAATAAAAAATATTTGAGATGATTCACATTAGTTTAAAAGACTGAATGTAGAGATTGATACACTTACAAACATAGCCTCATCTGTATGTTGTAGAATTGTAATCTAGTAACCCTTTTCTGATGAAATGAGTAGAGTGTGATTTGGGAAGGCATAGATTGCGTTTATATTACTGTAACTTGTTGTAATAGGACTGGTAGGAATAACCCCATCTTGAAAAGTGTCGTTAGCAAGTTGGCGAGGCGGAAAAAATCTCTGAGGAGTGTTAAGGGTAAATTGGTAATTTAAAAAAAGGTCTTTTTGTCTATTAAATGTAAAGTTGCTGTCATTGGGAAGGAATGCTTATTGCTATGCAAACTACCACAGATTTTGTAAATGAGGCATTAAAACTGCCATTTGGCCATGGACCATGAGTTGTACAAATTGGAATGTGTCCATTTAGATTTTTGTTGTGTGCTCCTTCTGATAAGTTATTCTGCTTAGGTACATCTGTGCGCTGTTAACTGTTCTTACGTAATTCCTGGTCACACCAGAGATTATTCGCCAACCCATTTTCACAATGTCGCTCTTTTTTGTTTTGGATGGAGGAATAAAGTAGAGACTGCGAGAAGAAGGCTGAAGTGACAAAAGTGTGCATGAGAAATTGTAGCAGTTGCGTTTTGCCCGTGTTTTGTTCTTCATGACTGCGTTTTGTTTAAGTGGTTTCGTATAAAATTCGTCTGTAATGGAGCCATATATTGTTTCTGTCTTATCAATGTCACTAGTCACACAATCGGGGAATAAGGCAAAAGCCAAATAAACTGCCTCACAGAACATTCAATCCAGATCTTCCCCTATTTTTTCATAACCAACCCAAAAGGCTCCTGCTTCGTGTCATTATTCCGCTTCTTTGATTTTTCATCCTAAACTCCACCGCACCATTATGTCCATGTCTCTGTCCTTTCCTCGGCACTCGCACTCTACAGCTTATAGAAATATGTCACTATACATTGCGTACATTTATACGTAAAGCATGTTACGCTTTAGATTTTCACACTTTTCCCTCCTACCATTTACTCAATACAACAATAAAGGCAAAATACTCTCAAAAATCACAAAAATACTACACTGACAGCTTAGCCACTTTGCTCTGATGCTCATTGTGGCAATTCTGTACTCTATTTGTTGAATCATACATTTTTACATTGTATTGACGTCAATGCTTTTTTAGCCACCTTATTTTGACAGTACGTTCATCCTCACACTTTATTCTGCAGGGGTTGATGAGTTGGAGCAAAAATGTTATGTATCATCCTGTGCGTATTGTATTACTCCACTTGCTATAAAGTGTTGGATAAGCAGACGATGAACCAATTCAAGAGACATCGTACTGTGGGATTGTTTTTGCTGTTGTTAGTGAAATATGATAGATTCTCACAAAGCTCGTCAATTTATGTTCGATGGTTATTTGTGTTTAGAGTTGGGGCAAAGTGAGGTTGTTGTGGCTTCTGTATTTCTTGGGTTGTTTGGCTGTGGGCTGTGCTGTGGCCCATTGAGTGAATGAAATCCAAGTAGCAAGTGTATTGTAATGGAGCTATAACGCAATGTCGCTCTTGAAAAGCTTTACTGCTCATATTGGTTATGGTAAAAATGCATTTCTTGACTCTTAATATAAAAATTCTGTTCTTGTCGTTCTGCCTCATGAATTTTACACGATATTTCACTCTGCGCAAACCTTCTTCAACCGCATAGACCAAAACTTCCAAAGTTTTTACTCCATCAATGTACTTCCGTAAATTTGACGTGCATTGGATTACTCCTATATTCGTCCATGTCACTTCTGAAAGGTTACATCTTATCTAACGCTAGCAGGCAGGGAGTACTTTTATAAACAGTGAAATCCAAATAATTCTCATCAATTGCAAATTTCAAAAATGTTACCTTTTGCCTAGAATGCCTGAAAATAGTGGAATATGTACAGGGGTAACAAGTTTTTAGGAGTCAAGATTTGCATATCGGTTAATTAGCAAAGTAATATTTCATGATGAATGTCAACTTTTTCAGGTTCTACTAAATTACTTTGTTAGTTCCTTACATTCTAGTTATAACTTGATATTAATACACTACATCATGCAAAATGTAATTCATTAGTTTAATCTGATAATCCCATTATGTGTGTTTTACAAAAGATGAATGCCGTATGCACACAAAGAAGCGTTTTTGTGAAACTCTTCTCACTATAAGAATTTTTACATTTGACCCACAATTGAAGAAATACTGTAGCATCATAATTGTTGCACATAATATAAATGCATGCATATCTAAGCATGAGAATATTTGTAACAGAAAACACCACGTACGAGTGTATAAATTTTCATAATCCATAGACACTGCATTTTGTAATATATTTTGTAATATAATAATATATATACATTACATGATAGGAGTGAGAAGAGGGTGCTAGAGAAAAGGGGAAATTTGGAAAAGAGACAAGACAAGATGATCTAGTGTTAATTTAAATATATGCAAAGTAGAGTCAGAATAGCAATTGCACATTGCACAGAATGAAAGAGCTGTGATGTATTTTCCGTGGTGACTGCACAACTGATTTGTACTTGTTCTCTGCTACATTCAATCCCCAGTTTATAGAAAACGGAGAGATTCTGATAATTTCTAAAGTTCATTATGCATGGTCATATTTTTATGTGTACTCCGAGAGTATCTCTATTTGTGCTGTATAGGCCAACTTATACTGAAGGGGACAGAAGATGAATATTAGCATCACCTTAGAATCTGGAGTAAGTGATTTGCATAAAGGAGATGAGATAAGAACTGCACTACGGTGGTTCTGTTACGAGGAAGATTTCATAATTGTAATTGTAAGGGCAGTGTTAATTTATTCATTCTTCACCGGGTGAGAATCTCTTTCCGAGCATTTCGTTGGAAATAAGAAAGAAAGGAGGGTGCTTCTTTAGTTCTGTGGAAATTTTTGGGAGAGTGAGTGAAAGACAGACTGGCAATGATATTTGTGTGAGTGCAGAATGCAGTGGACAATATGCATGCACAATATCTACATGCAAGTACACAGAGAGAGAGAGAGAGTGAGACTCCCTTCGTGTGAAATGTGTAAAAGGATTAGAGAAGATTAATCTGAGGAAGAGTTTTGAAAAGAAGGGGTTCATCCAAATAATAGGAATTCCTTCACTCTCATATTCACTCAACTGGACGGGGAGAATGTATGCAAATCCAAGCCATGGGGTGAAACAATGCCCTGCCTTGGTCTAAATATATCTTGCAAATCACCACAGCATCTTTACATGCAGAAGTAATCCATCCCCCATTATCTCATTTATTTATATACACTGCACACACATAAAGCTCTAGCTGCACCAGTTGTCTAAATGCCCCAACCTTTAACATGAACAGAGGTGAGGCAGAATATGATGTGCATGGAGAGAGTGTTATCGTTTTATCATGTTTTATTTCACTTGTCTGTTCTGCTGAGTGTGAAGCGTACCCTCCCTTGTGTGTGCAAGACTTAAGGGCAGGTGAAATACGTGAAACGAGAGCGAGAGTTGCAGTTAAACGGGGATTCCCCTCATCCGAGTGAGTCTGGAGCACTGTGTGTTCACAATTAGGTCTTCTCAGCTTACCCGTCTAATAATATGTATCACTCTCACTTTTATTTACCCTGCTCTCTCTTTACACCAAATGAAATTCTACTCCTTTGCTTCTCGTCACAAATAAATGAGCTTAAAGACTAATACAATAACAACGTGACAAAGAGAAAGACGAGATGACAGTGACAAATAATTCGTATGTGAATAATTCTGCATTCGAATATTCGTAGTGCTATTATGAGGAACGTACAAGAAAAGGAAGCGTACAGAGAGAAGATATTATGCAGATAGTCGGCTACTGTTCACAGCTTGAGTCATGAGAAAAAGATTTTCAAAAAATGCGTTATTGTACGTTTACGTGTAATGATGGTTGTGAGAGTATCCGTGTAGGATATGCTTAGAGTTATAGGCAGAGTAGAATGAAGTGTCCGCACATGAATGCCCGTCGTAACTCTATCTGAGGTTCTCAAATTAATTTGGTTAGACTTACAATTAGTGTCAGTGGTTAAGAAATTTCTATCAGATGCTTGTTGGGAGACTGTTGCGAGTTGTACGCGAAAGAAAAGCGAGTTTTTATAATGTAAAATGACAGAGTAAGTAAATAAGTAGACTTTGTGAAGTAGCAACTAGTCTAATAAAACGCATTACTGCTCACATCTAAAATTCCAACCTTAGGAAAGGTTAGAATTACATGAACAGAACGGAAAACATGAAAAAGCAGCTTGCAAGCAAACGGGCAAAAGAACCAAAAGAAATCAACAATCAACACTGCATTTTTACAAATGAAGACTTTGTAGATCTGTTCTGATAGCATTTAGGAGAAATAACACACAACACAACCAACTATGTACAACCTATGCCTATAGCTATACATCTTATTACACTTATACTTATCCTATACCCATACATATGTACATATCATGCAGTATAAATACATTTACATATGTATGAGCTTAGCCATCATCATCGACGTACATCCGCTCACCTTCCTATCCTTCATCTCCGTTGTGTCGCGGCTTCGGCTGCGGCTCTCGTCTTGTTCTTCCTCTACTCCCATTATTTTACCATCCATCATTTTATGTTCACCAGCATCATGTTCCTTTCCTTATCTCTTCCAAACTATAACAACACAAATACTACAACCACAAACCAACAAAAATCTTCTTAACATTATTGCTAATAAACAAATATTAATGTTACGTAACTATCCTCAATTAATTACATTACACTATTATGTAATCTACGCTCCCTTATTACATAATCGTTCCTTTTTGTTACCCTAATAATAATTGTTGCTTAAAACCATGGTGGATGCTACAACACAGTCATATGCGTTGAACACAGTTTGTAGTGCATTGTAAAATAAAATCATTTGGAAACCGAAGTGTAGATATTTAAAGGATCGACTACTGAATTACGAAAATAAAAATGTGGAAGAACATACGTAGAAAGAGGAGATAGGGATCTGATTTAACATATTATAACTTGACGCATCCCCATCCTCCTATTAGCTAAATTATAACCTATATTTCAATAATTTCACCTTTCAGTGTATCGCAGTGCACACTACTTAAAATACACCTTGGGAGTATCAAATGTAAATGCAGAAGGTATATGTTGAAGTTAGTGTGGTATAAAATGCGTCTACGGTACGAAGTATGAAACTTGTAGATTAATTATTGCTTCTTCCTCTTTCTCCTTTGTACATGATAGTTTTAGTTGGTAATTGTAGTGGTATGAGTTGAAAGCGTCCAATTTGATCTGTCTTGTTATTTTGCTATAACTTGTAGCGAAAGAAGGCCTGGATGTAAATGCTACTGTATTTGCAATCATTTTAATTCTAATAAATAAGTTGAATTTCCTGTTGCAGCTCTAAACAATGCTTAATAATAAGTAATTGGAACAATCATAATAACAAAGAAATTATCTCGGCTCCCACTGCTGGCTGCGCCCTTCCTATGCAAATACTCACCTAGAAATACCACTTTAGTCTTTTCTACTACGGGGCTATGGAAGAATGGTGATAGAGAGTGAGGCTGCTAAAGTGTTGGGCTTAGAAAGAGATAAATGTGTGTAGTAGCGCAGAAAGGAATAAGCATCGAAATGTTTCATCTGAAATGGCCGTATTGAGAGGAATAAGAATTCTGAGTGAAGCGAGCGAGCTGGTTTGAGAAATTACATTTTATTTCACGGCATGCCATGCAGATGTGATTCCGCATTTTTATTTTTCGACAGGAAAAGGAAACACAAGCCAAACCAAACCAGGTAAAGCCAAGTCAACTCCGTACAAGCTTATATCTTCCGAACTTCTTCCATCGCCCTCCAACTACCTTCAGTGCCTTCCTACACACACACAGCAACAACCAACGTGTGTCAGTTCACTGCTCAAATATAATTGTAAGTACGTACTCTCCAAAGCTATAAAACACATTAACAATCCCACCAAGTCCAGTCCGCTTCTGCATCAACTGGACTCCTTATATCTCACAATACACTTACCCATACACAACCCATATCCAGTTTAGTCGCTTCTTCAGTAATACACTCCACTCTCTGTGTGTACATGTAAACTTGTGGAAAAATACTACTCAGCATTATATAGCAATCGTTACATAATAATAATAATAATAATAATAAGGAGTATTGTAAAAGTATAGTAATATCGGAGCGGCTAATCTAGACGAGCTGACTTGTGTGTGGACAACTTGTTTCTTTGCTCTTCAGCTTGTACATTTTCTTCTGTAGTAGTTGGGGCTTCAATTCTATGCAGTAATAGCAGTATATACAGATAGAGTCTTGGAAGATGTTAATTTCAACAGGTCAGGCACATGCAGCCTGTACAGCGGTACCTACACATACAAGTCAATGATATCTGTATACCCCTGCATTGTAACTTATACAGAATCGTTCTACATGGAGCTGTTTTATTATAGAGACGACAGTCTAAGTGCAGCTCTGCATCGATACACGTACAGAAGAACGAAGAGAGACGAAGAAGTCTGTTCAAACAATTATTTCTGTACAGAATGGATAAAGATAGGCTGTGATGGGATTAATAGCAACCTGACTAATTCCATTCAATGCATCTGCATAATACTACACCGACATTTTATACAAAATAAACGATAAAATTTTCTCTATCGCTTATACTAACTTGTATATATATAAGTATACACTATGCAGCTGCATATAAGTATATATAATAATACTATATAGTAGATAGGAAAGCCGTGTAAAGACAAAGCGATGTCCAGTTGTGCATGTAGTGTGGCACAAAGAAGGTGGTGGTAAATAGTCGAGAGATGTGGTTATTGCCTGTTATAAATACTACTGCTACTTCTTGTATAGGAAAGAATGGTAGAGACTGTAGAGACTCGGAGGATGTATAAAATGTTTGTAAGAGATATTATTGTTGGAGTA
Source organism: Pogonognathellus flavescens (assembly GCA_019776165.1). NCBI lineage: Eukaryota > Metazoa > Arthropoda > Collembola > Entomobryomorpha > Tomoceridae > Pogonognathellus > Pogonognathellus flavescens. The sequence goes on from JABASD010001430.1 coordinate 27,025, forward strand.
TCGGAGGCACACCTTCTGCGCTGGATGCTTCTCAACTTCATTGGACATTCTTGGCACGTCCTAAATGCATTTTGAGTTTGAAACTCGTCGTTTTTGCCTACCTTGCTCTTGCTGCCTTCCCGGTGCAGTCAACGACGCAGGAAGGAAGAGAAATGTTCTTTTTCGTAGTTTACGATCCACAAACAGTTTACTATAATATTCAATGATTTCTTCGTGCATTCAATTTCATCTACAGCGAATACTCTCGTCCACCACGCAATGAGCAGTGCACCACCTTCCTTCCAACGTCCATCCACACCAAGTCCACTTTTTATCGTGAATGCAGCAATAGTGGGTAAGTAGTGTCTGCAGCTTCTCTGTGTGGGTAAAATAAGCAATGCAGTCAGGACTTTTCATTCTGACGGAGCAGACTGAAGAGAGATGGTTGAATGAGCGGACTCACTGGTCAAGTCACTTCGAACACCAAACAGGAAATCATTTTTTGGCTTTAATGGTTGAATATTAACATAAATAGAAATGTGCGGATGTGGCCATTCTATCTGGTGGCAGAGTGAGAGAGGCAGCTCTATGTGGTCTTCAAAACATCCCTGCCTTATTTACACTTGTTGACATCTGCCAACGAGCATTTTTGCACGAAGAAAAATCAAACACACCCTTGTACCAAATAGATACCATCTACGATCAGCAATTTAGAACAATGAACCATTGTAATAAAATTTATAACAAAAAATTCTCATTTTTATTCACAAAATGCAAAACCATGACTTTTGAAGTAGCTTCGTACCTGTGAAGCAATAAAACAGTAATTAAAGCTGTACCCATCCACTCTACCTGAACTCTACGTGTCCGTGTGCATGTGAGTTCTGCCATATTTTCTTTTTAGATGAATGTCCAGACCTAAGAAACTTTTTTCTTCATGCTGACTGAGAATGGAAGTCTATGAACCTGATGAGATTGGCTACACGTATTCACTTGTATAGATAAGCTCTAAGCATTTGCGGCACTTTACTTTTTTCTCCTTTTCTCAGTGTTGATATCGTACAAAAGTCTACTTACAAAATTACAACTACAATTCTCCTGTAGACTTTTGTCTCATTCTACTATCAATTGGTACTAGTATAGACATTGGAGCGATATACAGAGGGCCATAATAAATATTGGTGCATGGAAGAGTGACGAAGTGTTTTAAAGTTGGAGAGTCCAGCAAGTGATGAAGACGACCAGCATCATCATCAATTTCTTTATCCTTTAATATCATCAAGCGTCTTCTTTGAGATCCATTAGTCCCCTTGCAGTGCTACTACCTTGCTCTAATACAACCGAACCCGTATAGCCAAGAAGTCTTTTTCGATTCGATCATAGCAAATCAGATCAAACTCGCGGTTCATCCACATCCACCGGCCTAATACACAACAGCTATTAAAAGTAAATTGGATTGCTCTCCAATTGCTCCAGTAACCACTCAGGCATACCATACCAACATACAGCTACTACAACGATACTTCATTGTGAGACATAGCTTCAGCAACTTATATCACTACTATTATAGGATCATTACATATATAATCCAAACCAGGGTCTCACAAAGCAGATCTACTTGTAATGCATTTACATATCTGATATCTATCATTGAAGAATAAAGGTATAGCTATAGAGTTCTTCTATAGAGTACTTCTTCCCTGTATACACACAGAAGATGAGTTTAAAGCTGATAGTTACCTAAATGAAAGCAAATGTTAGCATATACTGTATAAAGGGAAGTAAGAGAGATTTTGGTTGCATATGAGAGTTGCAGAGAGTGTAAGGAGTAAGTAGGATGAAGGCACTTAAGGTATGAGACGAGAGAAGGAGGAAGATTCCATTACTGGAAATCACATTAAATCTCATCCCCATCACCTCACAGAGCATTACAGCACATCAAATCTTTATTTTCTTCTCATCTTCTGATTCCTCTGAGACTCCTTTCGATTCGGTCACTTGAACTGATTACAGAGCATTGCTATTGTCTTTTTTATTCTGCTTTTTTACTTTTTACACTGCCATGCAATTCACTCACTTTTCTTATTCCTCTCTCAACCTTCGATTTTGTGGGTAGCTCCAATTTTATTTTATGTACACAACTATAAGGCTATACTTACGTCACATTAACAACCTCACTTTTCTACACAACCTTTTTGCAATAAACTATTACAAGGAAATCCAAATTTTCCTCAGTTATAATACAGTTTAAAAATTGGATTGTTATACATACACATAATAATATTACATTGTGCTTTTGAAGAGAATTATGTAACTAGAGCTTGTAGAATTTTGTGTGTTAAGAAGAAGGAAGAGAGAGAGGTAGTTGAAAATAAAACGCAATGCGATTGGCCTGAGGGGGATGAAAGAAGCTTTATGATATCATTATAATAGAGACTAGCGTAAATACTAGGTTTGCAGAGAAGGCTTTGAGAAAATTATTTTACATACAAATTGTCAGTTCTGCTACGGTTTTTAGTGTAAACGTCTTTGCATAATTCTACTAAATCTATGGATCCACATACCATCGCTCTTGTTCTGCCTCCTTTTTCTGCTCGTGGAAAACACTTTCGAGTGGATTGTTGCGTATAGAATAGAACGTTGTGTTCTGTTCCAACTTAGATGTACGTGCTAATCACTTACAAAATTACTCGCTTTTTTCGTTGTTATTAGTGTAGTTTAGTGCAAAGGACAAAGAGCTGCCCCTTGGGGCTATTTTAACAAAAATTATCATTTTATTCCAGTTCCAATGATTATTATACAACATGCACATGCATATTCACCTTGTACACCCCCAACTACAACAGCAAAGACGCTATACTCCCTTTTCTACGTAATTATAACTATTTCAAGCAGCCAGAAGCGAAACAGCACCAGCTGTCATTAGTTCGACTGACAATTAGTCCAAACTCAGAAAAGATAAAGAAAACATGACGGAAGAAATATTTCTATCATGTTCTCAGAATCATTTTAAGTAAACTGACTCAGATAAAAAGATGACGAATTAGGAAAAAAGGAAAATTCGTTCCTTTATGATAAATAGATGAATTTTGTCATTGAACACTAATACAGAAAATATCTCTCAGAATTACCCGTCGTGTGTAAGACGTAATTTGAAATCGCGTTAACAATAGGTATTCCCACAACTAATACATACGAACATTAAAACTCGCTTAAAATAATTATAGAAATTGATTCGAATCATTTCCATGTGGCAGTATGCAGTAATGTATTCAGATAAGCATTCACCTATTTGTAGCGAACTTTCTAAAAAGTTCCCTGAAATAATTACTCCATGAATTAGTTACAGTAAGTGATATTTAACGTTTATTGCCAAGATATGATTATGCTAATTCCGAATTACAAAAGTTTCCAAAATAATTAGAAATTAGATTACGTATATTGTAAATGTACAGAATTCTGCATGTAAGTATTCATTTCGAAGTACCTCGTCGAGATTGCATTTCTCTACTACATGTAGGATGTGGATATAACCGAAACGTAAAATTTTAATTAGTAATCAAAGAGCGTGTTTAGTTCGATTCTCGATAACGACGAAGAAATTCTTGGAAGGAGTTTGTGTTTAAAACGAAACGGTTGTTGTACTTCGTAACAGTACAAATATGCAAATATGTTTCAATACATCTCGTATTGTATTAAAACTTGATTCTTAACAACTGTTTCGTTATGCAACACAAAGGGGAAAAGAAGGCAGTGCAATCAATTAATGACAATAAAGAAGTATTAAAAGCCAAAGGAAGTTCTCGAAGAATCCTTTTAGGGTCGAACTTCTCATTGAGCATTCTAAGGACGGTTTAAATGATGCATAAGTATTAGTCTCACTGAAAGGATTATTGAAATGGTCAACCCGTCACATTACGTATGAATTACATTGTAATTGCAATGAGGTACAGACAGCTAACCTGAACACAACCAAACATCACTCCTATTCTCCCAATACACACAAACTACAAACAGTTTCCTATATACAAGTCCTTTAAAACTGATTGATGCATGCACCTTACAACTTACCAATAACACAATGTACTTTTGTACACACATCAATGACTACAGCCACTTAAACCTTTAGTTTCCTCCTAGTAGTAAATGAACCATGCCTTCCATATCAATGCAACTCTCGCACTTTGTTCTGTATTGACATACCCTGTACTACTCATTCCAATGCACATCTATATCCACACTACTATACATACCTAAATGATTGTGGTGGAGGAAGATGGTGAGGAATGAGTGTGTGTTGGTTGAAGAAGTGAGATGAGGTATAGGCAAAGGCTTTGAAGGAAGAAGAGGCTGAGTGAGTGCGGAGGGACTGAGAAATTGAATGAATGGTTGCTGCTGCTGCTGCGGTTAGCGTTGTATTTAATTTTTAAATGGTAAGCAATAAGTAGTCAATAGAATTTGTATGTAGTTCGGTTTGGTTTTCTTTGAGAGTGGAGAGCTTTTATGTGACGCGGACGACGTGACTTGAAGCTTTGCTACGATTTGAATTGGCTGGCTAATGAATAGCTTGTCGTGTCATAATCCTCACTCACCTTTGCCAGACTCAGCTTTGCCAACACTTGTTCCTCATCCAATAACTAATCCATGTAATACAACCAATGCTCCATGTAATGGTTATTGGTTATTGAAACGCAATAGATCTGCCACAGCTTTTCTTCTTCACTAACTCTCCCTACCTTATTACTTATGGCTACTGCTTCATTTACATTTCAAGCTACACATGATCTGCGTATCGTACTACTCCTGCCACTTACTCTCCTTACAACTACTCCATTATTATTGCCTACTTTACATATTGACAAAATCCAAACTATGATTGAATGTTTAGTGTCTGCACGAATTTATTAGTCCAAATGTCCTGGTGCTTATAGTATAATATACTTTGTTGAATTATTCTGAAGTACAACTTTTTGTGTAATGACTACATATGGTCATAAATTGTACAATTAAATGGAGTATTAAAGACAGAACATGATCTACGCACAGGGAGAGAGTGGACTGAAGAGAGGTCTGTGTGTAGGAATGGACTGGTAAAAGACTGAAGAATGTCATGCTGAAAATATTTGTTTGGCGCATGTTTGAGTATTTAAGTACATGTGCCTTGTTTTATTAGCTACTTTATATTTTACAGTCAAACAATGAATTTGCATACAAACTAGTGTTAAAGCTATGCATTATTTTTCCACCATTAGACTAACGAGTTTTCTGTCGAGTTCTCTCTATGGTTTTCGCACTTGTATTCTTACAGCGACTCATGTCAAGAGTCAACAGAAAAATAGGATGGCTTAACTTGCCACAATGGAAAGGCAGAGCCAGCGATGAATATGAAACCATTTAAACAAAACGGAGAGAGATTTGCATACTTGAAGTCATCGCAGCAGAAAAAGCAGAGAACTACACACAAACACCAAATCAAACAATGTGTTGTCATTTCCAAATAAAGACGGAAAAAGCAGCCTTCTCCACACCATGAGATATTACAACGTGGAAAAACAAACGCCTCTTTAGTCACATTCTATTAACGTGTTCATATTTCCCTTACTCAGTCCTCATTTGCCCAGCAGATTCTTAATTAGCATTTTATTGCTGCTATAACTAAACTAAATTGCCTGAATTTTCAATTTATGACCAAGTTCTAGAAATAAATTCATATTACCTTCTTGTAGCTTTCAGAATATCAGGTCCATTTCTTTAATCGTTATAATCTCGATGTGCTATTTAAGAAAAGAATGTCTGTCCTTACCAGGTCTTCTGTGCGTTTTGTAAACATATTCTTTTGCTGTATCCTTTAGCAGTTTACATTAGGTACACTCAAGAATCATAACTTAGGTAAATCTACATATACAAACAAATAAAGGAATATTATGGCACAGTATAGAAGAATATAGAATCTAATAATTCCTTTGGAAAACTCTTTTGAAAAACAGAAACATTCCTATTGTAAAATATAAGAGAATAAAGATTAGCTAATACGCATTGCATGCTAAATCCACATTTTCTGACGTTTAAAGCTTCAGTTCATTATATTTTAAATTTATTAAGTATCTTAGTTTAAAGCATAATTGCTTTCCTTTCAAAAGTGGAGATTCCACATGCCAGTTTGTATATCGGAGGAAAATAGCAAGGAAAATGCAAATCTTTCCATATTATGAAGATGATTATGAATTCATGCAAAGCAATAATACAGTGATATTGTATTGTGATGCACATGGAGAATTGAAGATGTTGGTAGAAGTAATGTAGCCCGTGCATGGTAGCAGCATAATAAATAGCGTTGTTGTGCTGGGCTCCTCCTGCATCTCTTTCCTTCATTCAATCTCCAGTTGTTAGTTTGTTACCCGTGTCTATGTCTGTGTGTCTTGCAAGATGTGGACGTGAATGTCATGCTAAAACCTCCGATTCCCATATCAGCCACTGCAATGTGAAAGAACTTTCCACATGTGCGTAGACGTATACTACTCGCTGTATTCTACAAAACTATTCAAACATCCAAGCGTTGTTGTGGAAAAGTAATGCACGAAGTGAAGCTGCGTATAAGAATTCTGTGCATGTCCGTGCGAAGGGTGTTTGTGTGTATTGTGCTGCAGCATGTGTACAAGATGCATATTGTGTGCGAGTAAGTGATAGTCACACCTCTATATAGAAAAGATATGTCGTAGTAGGTAGGAGAAGACATTATGTAATATTATTATTTGTATTTATGATGCTCCCGCATCATCGTCGGTGTGTAGGGAATAAAGGGAAAGGTTGTTGCAGAGTCAGAGGGAAGGGACACAGAGACGGGACACAAACTGCAGCTTGCCCTTTACTCGCATTTTAGTATATATCTCCGTACTTCTTCCTCTATATGAATTTGCCTCGTCTCTGGGTGAGATGAGACGGTTGTAGCTGTTGGCATTGTTGTTGTTTCTTTCTTATATGATGACTCGGTTCGGTCAATGTCGGTTTGCGTCAGTAAATGCGCCAGGTACGTGCATGACGACTTGACTTGAATGAAATTGAATTGATTTGAGGGTTACAAAGGAACAAAAGCTATTTATTTTGTGTTCCCTCTGTGTACTGCTTATAGTAGAGGTGCTGTGTTTGTTAAGTAGCTGCACATACGATGGAACTATGTACATGCTTTGTGTATAGGCCATGAATATTTGGAATAAGGAATATGTGTATTAGATAGAACACGGATATGGAAATGACTGCGTGTGCATATTTGTTTAAATATGCATTTACATAGACATTCCTGGGCTCTCGGGGTATAAATATGTTGTGTGTATTTGTAGAGTGAGGAAGCTTGAGAAGTGATGTATGAATTCATGTTCTCAGATGCATCATTCACTCACTAGTCACTCTCTCAACTACTGCCACGTCCAATGTGACTGTATATAGAGGAATGCTAATCTATCCACCTGTTTTAATAAGGTTGTGGCAGTAGTTGTAGGAGTAGAGGTCGCAGAGTGCAAGGATGGAATTAGAATTGAAGAGCCACTGGAAGGTTAAGACAAGCAAAGGCCAAGCGCCTGTTCAGAGTGGAAGGAAGAGGAGAAGGATGGAAATGGGATGAGACGAGGAGATGGGATGGGGAAGATAAATTCATATCTGTGGTGACTTGACCACCTGTAGAGTTTGTTTGACGTCCACCAAATTCCGACTTAGCCCTTTCTACCCGCACAACACTCATCCAAACACAACCACCTTAAACATTAAATTACGAACAAACTCCACCATGTCTTCTGTGCAACAATAAGTCAACTCAGTCAGTATGCATAAGTCAGTAAGGCATTATAAGCAAAGAAGGAATTCAGTTTTGAAAACCGTTAAAATTTCCGTGCTGTTATAAAAACAAAGAACATTTATTCACGCATGATTGCAATTCTGACAGTCTGACACAATTGGCAGTCTCAAAGTTTACATGCTGCTTGTATTGCATAACCATGCACTGTACCTTTAGTCAATTTCATCTTACCTATAAGTTGGATAAAGTTAAGCATAAGTTATTAAGAAAGCGGATGAACACACAGATTTGTATTATTTACTTCGGAATATTATTGCTTAATGTATTGTTTAAAGGGGAATACTGAGACTACGAATTTGGAACCTACATGGTTTAATTTTAATCAGAAATATTTTCTCTGCAATCATTTATTAGCAGATGGTGAAATAAAATGGTATGATATTATCTTATATGTATAGGTACAAATTTGTTTGTAGGTTGTTTGTAGGTACAAATGTTAACAGCAAAGTTTGTTAGGTAAGTAAAATTAGTGAAGCGATGAATTTTGGATTGTGAGCGTGACCTTTTGCGACCATGAGCTTGAAAATGTTGGCATTCATTGAGTACACGTATGTATTGCAATTGTAAGAAGACTTGGCGGTGGTTGCTTTGGTTGAGTTGAGTTAATGAAAGTGTGTTGGTGGAAGAAAAGGAACATGTCCATGTAAATTGTAGTCATAGGTCAGATGGGTCAATTAAAGGAGTTGGTTCATAAATATGTAAAAATGGGATAAAAACTTGCCTGGCTCTGTTACAGTTGTTGTCTGTTTAAATCGGAATGTTGGTCCTGTTGATGATGAATAGATGAATGAACTGAAGTGGAGTACCTGACAAACCGCTTAGCGCAATTTGCAGCAGAGGTGGCAATGAGGCATCATAACTACACACGCTTACAATTACCCACATACAACTGCACCAGTTAGCAAAGCACCTACTCGGCCGAGGCAGACACTACGCCAAAAAAAGAAAAGAATTCTCTCCATTCATAATTGTTAGGACCACTTTGCCCCGACGGAAAAAATATCTCGTATGAGTTCTGTATTCCATTGCTAAACGTTTTATCGGACATGACGAGAACAGAAAAGAACTCTGGAGAAACACGGGACGCATTTTAGAGAACATGAATGTAGTGAATAAAAGGAGCGAGCAAAAGCCTCGGCTCGTGAACAGCTTTCGTTATTGACACAAGAGACATCATGTAAGCCAGTTGTAGCACAATTATAATTTTTTGTGTGTAGCCAGGGAATTTGCAGGGAAAACATGAGACGAGCATAATAAAAGTAAGAAGTCGGTAATAAAGAGTGTATCATTTGAATATTACGTACAAGGCACTTCTGACTCAACATGAGCAAATAAATGCTTCGCCCCAGATGTTTTACTTTTCCACTTCGTCATAACATAACTTAAATGCTACGCACATGCAGCAAGCCCGCTGAGAAACATCGCAGCTAACTGATTGTGAGTACAGAGAGCGATGTAAAAATGAGGAGAAATGTGTTGGTGTTGTGTTGTGGAAGTTGTAGTTAATAAATGACTTTTTAGATTTATTGATGCATTCTTAGTGTTATTAGATAGGCTAATAACTTGAAGAGGAAAACGAAACCTATGAATTAACTTATTCTACTGTGTACTTATCAAAATCCACCAACTTCCACCAATATAACTCGTGTAGTGGCAACAAATATAAATGACCATCTCTATATGCGTATATAGAAAAGGCAGTGTGAGTAAAAAAGTAATAGGGAGTCTTAGCAGAGTCACTAAGATACTCAACAATTTATGAAGGAAAGAAAAGCAACAACAACTACAGATTTCCGGTGTCCATTTGAATTCGGCCGAATGTTTGGTTGTTGTATTGTTGTTGCTGCTGCTGAACAATTTCATTGAGTGACGAGACTGGCTGTTTTGATTAGCATTGGCCGCTGGCAGCTATAAGGGCTTGTCATAACAATATCTTTGTCTTCCCTGCTTTTATTTCCATGTATGTAAATACTACAACAAGTATTTCAGTTGCAACTTTGCACTTACTTATTCCATGTTTAGCTATAAAGTATATTATAGCTATAAGTATAGGAAGGAAGAAAGGGCCTATAGGCGAATGAATGCAATTACCGGAGTTGCAGGGCAGTTTGGTGTTTTGGTCAGATGTTGCTCGGCTGTTGCGTTGTGTATGCAGGTAGCTCTTCCTCTGCTTGTTCTTCTTAATGTAAGTGTATGTAGTGTCAAGAAGTTTTACGAGAATCATAAAATTTAATGTTGTGTCCGTATCGTCAAATATATGCCAATACATTACAAGTCTTGTTCTCAATGCTGCACAGTGTAAAGTAAAGGAAGCAACTGGCCATTATTGTAAATAGAATTCTATTCCTCCAACAACAAACCTTATCGGCTACACCGACCGTCTCATTAATTGAATATTTCACATCTCCACTCGGAATCAACGGAACTTCCGGTCAAGTATCACCTGCTGCTTTATATGCTTTACTTATTTATACTACACAGGTATACAAATACGCATTCTACCGTTTAAATCCTTTGAGAGAGTAAAAACGTTTTCTTAGTAGAGCATTAGGTAAGTGAAGGCAGTATTAGTAATACAAATATTAGACATGGGTAGAAGCAGGATAAAAATGTGACTGTGTATAAATATATTTCTTGGTTTGTTTCTTTTGGGTGGAAGAAAGTTTTCGTTCGCTGTAGACTGAATTGAAGTGGAATAACGACAGAGCCACCAGGCAAGTGGCTCTTCGTATCTCGTTTGTGTACAAGGAGGATTGTTCGGATAGTGTAACCTAAGTTGAGTGGACAGGCTTTTGTCGGCTCCATTTATCACCTGCCACAAAGTCCAACTCGGCCTTTCTATTTGTAACCAAAACCAAATGTGAGACGAGGAGAATCCTTATCGTCCACACACAACAAACACAATCAAAAACATTTTTACAAGAAATCTTCTTATGCAAACTCGGGACACAAAAAAGAAAAGTATCGTATCGCAGAGGTCATGTCCTATCATAAAATCATATCGTATCGTCATCTCTGATTGTCTCAGCCACCTCATTATTCTTCTTTTCATAACAAATGTTTCATCCTTCGTCATACTTTCTGTACGTTTAACGCAATACTATAATTATAATTTTGTTTCTTGTCATTGTTGCCTATGGATTAAACATGGGTGGTATATAAAGTATAAAGGTGATGTCATTCTGTGTGAAATTAAATTCATATCTAGAAGTATGCCTTTACTTAATATGATTGCTCCTAATAATACTTCAGGTACACTAAATGCACATTAGAAGTATATTATATTTAATATGAAGTGCTCTTTATCAATTTATAAGCCTCATGTCATGTCATACGCAATCTTCGTCCGTTTACTTTGTTTTCTTCCATTCTAACTTGTTAGTAGTCTCTTCGCTTTGATTTCTGATATCAAATTCGCATTACATTTTTTACCGGCGAATCCGACATGCTTGCTTTAGCTATCTGAGTCTTGATCAATGTAATTTCATTCTACTCGGACGTATTAATTAGTTGCTTTCCATTATTTTACGACAGGCTTGAAATGAAATAAGTCTAAATTGCTACTGCTCAATTGTAAAACTCTTTGCAGTTCAACTTTAACGAAGAGCAGTGCTTCAAGACTTTGCGCTTGAAGTAATGTTTTACTATACAAGCAAGGTACTTAGTAGGTAGTAGGTAGCAGTGGCAGGTACTACTAATAATAAATTCATTAAGTCTTACTCTACTAATAGCGGTCACTAGACGTTTTCTGAATTTTATGGCAGAATGGTACACGAGTAATAAAAAAGGCTATAAATCCGTCCGTCTATATTGCCGCGAATTGTTTGTGTCTTTTTTAAAAAATGGAAATTAATTATGAAAAGCTTCACAAGGGTTTTTTATGGTGAAGATGAAGAGAGCCTGATAGTTTCGCAACGGGATATAGAATTTCTTCACCCTACTACATACAGACACAGATAATGTGCATTAAGACAACGTATCATTTCATTTCGCCGCGTTGTACTTGTTTACTTTGCTTTGAGTTAAGTGCCATTGTATGCGGATGCTCATAAATGTTTTCCAATGTAAACGAACGTTCGTTGCGTCCTCAGTCGTTGCGTGTCAGCCAAAGATTTGTTTTTATTATTTCTACGCCTACTTTGACTCGTACTTGTTTAATTAATGAGGAAAGCACGGGCGAAAACCTATTAAAACTATTACCCTCTCCGTTTCTTCACTCAATCGCATAACCAACTCGTGTAATTCTAAAAGCACAACCAGATACCAACATAAGTACCTATATCTTCCTGGTAGAGTAATTGCTTTTCAGAAAAGCAAATAAAATGAGTATTTACGCGTAATGACATCCAATGTATTACAAAAGCCGTTTCAGCCACAGCAATGCATTAGTATCAGTCTACAAAGTAATTCACCTTTTGAGCGCTAAGTAAAGGACGGAGACTAACTAAGTAGGTACTTGCTTACATTTAAGATTTAATTGTTTCGTCAACTTTTAATAGACATCATAAACTGTGTTCATAATGCAATTAGCTGTGAGTACTAAGAATGCGCATAAAGATGAGAAGATGAAAAGAAATATTGGTTTGTCCACGTCCGTCCACAAGAACTGAAAGCCCATCCCATTTTGTGAGTGCAAGCTGAGTGAACACCTGAGGATTGGCGATTCCTCAGACTGAAAGACAGCACAATCCCATCCATTCATCCACGGGGTGTGGAATCGTCAGATGATGGACCACCGCAAATCTTCACTTCCCTTTTTACAAATATCAACGTCACATCAGCACAAGAAGAATATGGCCTACTCAGATTACAAATGCTAAACGCTGCAGTCAATTCCCTTCTCTGCAATCCACAGTCAACCGTTTAAGATTCTGCCTCTTTAATAATACTCACTCCGAGTAGTACTCTTGTCACAGTAAGTGCCTAAGTAGGTACTGAGCCAAAATAGCTATTAAAATAAACGTTAACCGTGTGTTGTCATTAATGGCCGCATGTGTCACGTACGTAGCTACTTATTATTAATAATGTAATCATGCTGGCTGCAATCTTAATAGCCTCACTCAGTAATACAAAAGCCTATAGCAAATCTCCAACCTTTTTGTCGCACATGAAACAATGAAAATATGACTAAAGTAAAAATCATGGTAAAATGTAGGCAATCATTGTGTATTCTTGAAATCTTATATACATTTATATAGCCATAGCATAGCAGAGACAATCGTACATAAATAAACATATCATTGCCGCACGTTGGAGAACGAAGTGGTTGGTGAGCACAAGGAAAGGAGTAGCGTGTAGCTCTGTATGACTAAAATTGTATTATTACAAATTACGATCCTTCCCCCTGTGAAGTTTTTTGTGAAAAGCATTCATCTATTGATAATGCAGACTACGTGCCCACACTGCTAATTAGACACATTTAATAACTTTAAGCAAACAAAACCTAACTTTTTGATTTCACTATGCGTAACAAGTGTTGTTGATAAATATTCAACTTATTATGCTTAGGTATATATTATACATTACAATATGTATACATTATAATATTTATATATTATAATAAACCATCGCAAAACGGATTAAAAATGTATCGGAAAATTGCCTGTTCAGAGAGCTGGACCAAATACGTTGACAAAATACTGAAAATACTATCAAAATACTTTTAAATCGCCATATTG
>JABASD010001431.1:0-40526 GCA_019776165.1 Pogonognathellus flavescens
TGTGGGTGGTATAATATTATTATTATTATTATTATTAGTTTTTATTGACAGGCCACTTTGGAGTACAATGCACAAATGATACAAGACAGACCCAATTTACCCAATACAGACCCAATACTTTATTTCATTATACATAATAATTTCATTTTTCTATTGTTTTTGTCAACTAGGCTCTTCCGGTCCTCTTTGGACATTGGACATCTGTCTCTGTCGCATCAGCACTATTTTTATGACAAGGTAATTAGTATGTAGTATATCTGACATCGTGACATCGGATGCTCACACAAAAATATCGGTTCCAGCAAATTATTGTTATAAAAATATCTGAGAGTGTTTAAGCAAGTTTTTGCATCAAATGAACTGGTCAAGTTATTTTTATGAACTATGAATAATAGGAAACGTAATACGTTTGACATAATATATAGGTAGTGCCGGTGGTAGTGCGGGGGTGGTAGGATAAGATAAGATAAGACTGCATTCAACTGCATGATTTACCTCAACTTTGAAGAAAGTAAGCTAAGAGCTGCTACTACTGTTGGAATAAAGTGAGACAGGTGCAATAGTGTTAGCTGGATGTTCTATTTGGTGTTATAGAAGAATGTACAAACGAAACGCAGCATGGGCATTCTATTTATGAAATCACCTAAAGGATATTATAATGATTGTGTGGGTGCATAATATATGGTGCACACTAAATGGTAAGTAGAATGTGAAATGTGTCGAGTTGTTTCGTGGTCATGACTCAGATGACTCGTTCTTCCGATGTTATCTCTGTTCTTGAACCCCATACACGGCCTTAATAATACACGGCCCTAGGCAGGGTCATAAAAACACTAGCCTGCTAGCCACTATTTACTAGACATGTATTGCGCTATTATTGTCTGTTTAGCTTAGCTATTGCTACTGTTACGGTACATACTTTATTCTACTGTCAGTTCATGTCTTTGTGGAAGATAGAAAGTTCAGACTTCGGATTCACTTCTAGACTCACAAACAATCAGTCTCACTCTCTTCTTCAATTAAACTTGTACAGTTGGAAAGATGGGAAAGTTCTTCAGTTACATTTTATAATGTCCCCGTGTCAGTGACCCTCACCCTTAGCATTTATTCCTCCCTATGCACGGTGACCAATAACCAATGTGGTGCTAGTGATCATGATATAACAGTTGTATGTTCCAATAGAGCTATTTACTAATACTGCCAAAGTGATTTATACAATTTCACCACCATTTCTCAATTCAGACCCGATTCGGCGAATGAAAAGTTTTGTTAACACTAAAACATAAGAAATTTATATACACCAAAACTTTACACCGAAACCGGATTTACACTTTGAACCGCATCTCAGGTTGGTTCAGGTCAATAAACTATGAATTATTATATATCCATAATTTTCATAGTGACCTTCGCATGACATTATTTACAACATTACAACAAGGTGGACTCTAGTTCTAGTACCACATAACCGCAGCCACATAAAATGTACTTGTAATCTCATCAAACCACACAACTATACCAATCTCCGCTGCTGAAGATCTTTAGATCTTTTCTTCTGTGTTTAGTTCCTTTTCGCAGACGAATTTCACAATCTGTATATGCATGCATG
The DNA here is from genome assembly GCA_019776165.1 of Pogonognathellus flavescens. Lineage (NCBI taxonomy): Eukaryota > Metazoa > Arthropoda > Collembola > Entomobryomorpha > Tomoceridae > Pogonognathellus > Pogonognathellus flavescens. Next base: position 1,607 of record JABASD010001431.1, read on the forward strand.
TCCCATCTAAACGCGTCTCAATTTGACCCAAGCAGTTAAAGTGAGTAAATAGAAGTGCAATTCAAAAATGTGCCACCGTGTTGACCTTGTGTGGTTCTTGCTGACACTTTTGGCCGGTTCAAGCCACTTCCAAGTTACTTCGTCATTGTTCAATGGAACACGCGCTGGTGTGGACAGAATTGAAATAAATGAACCAAATAATTATGAAGTTGTAAAATTAAGTCTGAATGCTGCAAAAGAATCGGGATTGTGGACTGCGACGGATAGTAACAAAAGTAACACTTAAATTCTAATTATCAGATTATCCATTAATTAATTGCTGATTGCTATGTATTGTGTTAAAACTTTGCCATATATTCATAGCCATCGAAGTTATTGCAAATGTGCCTGGAGGGATATATTCGGATTTAGAAAGCAGTGGAAGATTCCCATCCCCCTTATTTTATCGCTACAATGACCGAGACACACGTTGGGTTGGGCGAACTGATTGGAGTTTTCAACGCAGTTTTAACGGTATTTTGCTAAAAATTTTCATTAGGGCTAGGGGTACCTTTTATACATGTCTGCTATGTAAATGGGAAATTACAATTCCCAACCTGGCTTTAACGAATAGATATTTTATTGTCTCTTTTAAATTATACTAAATGTGAGCACGGTGTAAATTAATAGAGTTTTGTGTTTGTTATTATGTAGTTGATAAGAAGCTGAAAAGCAAAGTAAGGCTGGAATTAGTATGTGAAGGACTGGATACGGTGGCTCAAGTTTTCGTTAATGACGTTTTTGTTGGGGAGAGTGACAATATGTTTGTTCGTTATGTCTTCAATCTCAACAATACTCTTAAGGTAAATTATTAATAATAAGTAACTATTTACTTTCTTATAGTAAATTATACTCAGAATACTCCTTCACTCATAACTACCGTCTTATCCTCATAATTAATTCTCACTCTTTGCTAGCGCAGTTTAAGCGTATACCTCATGTTCCGTCGCAAGTACGTTACATAAGTGATATTCTGCCACATCACTTGAAATTCTAGGCTATTATATTTCCAAGTTTAATTCGTGTTTACTAAATGTATTTTTACAATACGATCTGAAAAAAATAAAATATGTAACGAAGGTAAGATGCGCTCGCTGTTGTTTGTGTAACATCCCCTGAATTTTTCATGAAAATTAATTTATGAATGAACCGTTTTATATCACGCTATAACTATTATTGTCAAAATATTGTTCTCTATAAACTAAAAGTATATAACTCTGTTCAAATTGTAATATTAAAGGTTGGGAACAATGATATCAGGGTCAGTTTTCAATCGCCCGTGGAATATGCTGCAAGACAATATGAAAAGCAGGCTGCTTCTTATCCTGTTCTTCCGTCAAGTCTAGTTCCTCAATTTCAAGGAGAGAATCATGCAAATCACATTCGTAAGATGCAGGCATCATTTTCTTGGGACTGGGGTCCGTCGTACCCGTCAACAGGAATTTGGTAATTTGCTATCTGCATTTGAACATGTCATAATGTGAATGATTGATGATTTTCCCCAACTGAGCATCAACCCTCTCATTCAACAACAAATAGCAGATTCAGATCATTTTACTTTGTGAATTTTGTAGGAAGGATATTTACATTAGAGGAATGGATGGAGGGATCATACAGGACGTAATGACATTCATAAGGTCGGATACAGAAGTGCCAGATGAAACAGCTTCTACCAGGTGGACAGTAACGGTGCGGGTGTATTTGGAGGGTATTTCTCACTCAACAGAAAATGGTACAATAGGAGCAACATTGTATGTGAAGGATGCAATGCTCGTTAGTGTTGCAAATCCCATGGATTATAATGAAATATCTGAAAAAGGATTTCAAGATATCAACTTTACTGTCCTGGTAAATTCCTGTCTGACTGAATAATTATATGACACATACGAGAAAAGAACATTTTCTAGCAATAAATTAATAAATAATTGCAGGGCTCTGATGTGGCAATGTGGTGGCCCAATGAGCTGGGGAATCAAAATCTGTACAATCTCAAAGTGTCCTATAGCATCGACGGGTTCTTAAGTGATTCTAATGTTAAAAGTATTCGAATTGGTTTCCGGACTATTGAATTAGTCCAGGATTTTGTAGACATGGAGAATCCTTCAAAAGGTGCACACCCTCACAGCTTTGGTCAATATTTTCATTTTCAATGATAATTTTTGATTTTCAATCACAAAATTCTTAAATGGAAATTATTTCATCATTACTACAGGTCGTGAGTTTTATTTTCGCGTAAATGGGAAGCCCATTTTCGCAAAGGGCTCTAATTCTATCCCAATCCATGTATTGCCAGAAAAAATTACGCCAGAAGCGACTCGATGGATGTTGGAATCAGCAAAGCAGACCCATACAAATATGATCCGAGTTTGGGGAGGTGGCATCTACGAAGCGGATTTGTTTTACGATGTAAGAACGTTCGAATCCAATTAATTTTTTTTTGGACAGAAAAGAGTAAGACGAATGCCGATTTAATGCATAGGCAAGTGTAGGAGGTTGAGTAGGAATAATACACGCTCTGTAGCTTGGGAACAATTAATAGAATGTTGAGATGTTTATTGTATCAGTTGGCAGACGAGATGGGTATTTTGATTTGGCAAGATTTTATGTTTGCGTGCTCGATGTACCCAGCGACGGAGGAGTTTTTGTCATCCGTGACAAAAGAAGTGGAAACGCAAACGAAGCGTCTGCAACATCATGCAAGTATTGCCATTTGGGCTGCAAACAATGAGAACGAAGTCGCCCTCAGGGGAAATTGGTATGGGACAGGACGCAACTTTTCAACATACTACAAAGATTATGTGACTTTATACATCGACACTGTGAAGAAAACTGTTGAAGATATGGATCCGTCCAGAGAGTGCTTGTCCTCCAGTCCAACGAACGGCAAGCAATCGGAAGTAGAAGGATGGATTGCTAGAAATCCCTACTCTCCACTCTACGGGGACAGTAAGATTCTTCTATACCTAAGCAAAAGCAACCCTCATGATTTAGCCGTAACCTAACCATAATATCCCCAAGGGGTAAATATTACCTTGAACGAATCCATTGTTATTATTAAATTTAATTACAGCTCATTACTACAATTATTATGGGAATACTTGGGATTGGAAAACTTTTCCCTACACGCGGTTTGCGTCCGAATACGGATACCAATCTTGGCCGCATCCTCTAACACTTTTCAATGTGAGATTTTAATTTTAATGAAAATTATTTAGTACGTGTTTTGTGCCTTAAACCTTCTTGGGGTTCTATTAATTAATGTATTTCTATAAATGAACTGTAGGCAACGAACGGAGCATTGGACGGTTTTTGGGCATCGGAAATGATGAATTATCGTCAGCATCATCCAAATGGACAAGTTGAAATTCCAAATCTAATTCGAATGCACTTACCCCTCCCTGCTGATTACCTAAAGAGCAAATCTGCTTTTCCTTACGTGCTCTATCTGGCTCAAATTACTCAGTCAATGGCAATCAAAATAGAGACAGAAACATATCGTCGACAATGTGACAAGCTGCAACCGAACGGAGAAGGACATACGATGGGAGCACTTTATTGGCAACTCAATGACATTTGGCCTGGGGCGTCCTGGGCTTCTATTGGTAACATTCCGTTTCTTTTTTCATTATGGCCATATTCTTGCTTTCTTATTGAATGCGACTCCGCTAATATGTAAATGAATTACAGTTTGTGTAAAAGTGAGTTGGTTTTTTCAGAAATCTATGGAAGATGGAAAATGTTGCACTATTACGCTCGCAACTTTTTTGCTCCTGTTTTGGTGTCACCTTACGAATTACCAAATACAAACAAAGATGTTGGAGTAGAATTGATATCGGATCACGATGAATATAAAGGAGGCGAATTACGCGTACGGCTATTCGAGCTTAGGAATATGACACCAGTTTTGGATTATAGTCTTCCCGTCAAAGCGGTTAGTAAATTGTGTTAAAAGCAATATCTAGAGAACGCTGTGTGTAATTGTTATGTAATTTGTAAATGAAAGAACTATTTCTTATGAACTTTGTTTTTGTAGGAGCCGATGTCAGCGAAAGAAGTTCATGTCGTTAAATCTGAGGCCCTTAAGCGATGCGACAATTCTATTTCTATCTGCCTTTTATATTTCACCCTTCCACAGACTCCGGACAATTTCTTGTTCTTGAGTAGTCCGAAGGAAGCATCAGCAATGCGAAATCCAAAGCTGCAGGTAGCTTGATTAACTATACATACATACTACAAACTACATAAGTGCGCTACTGTTAGAAATTAAAATGTTGCCTTTCTATTTACATAAATAATATTTGGTATTTTTCAGACATTCAACCACAGTTTGTCATCGAACGACACAATATTGTCATTCACTTTAAGAACAGACGAAATTGCTCCGTTCGTTTTCTTAAATTATCTGTCCAACGATGAGTTAGGGAGGTTTACCGACAATGGATTCATTATGGTTGAGCGGACAAAAAACTTGCAATACATCTCTGAAACACCATTAACTCTTTCAAAATTCATTGCTCAATTGGAAATTGTAAGTTTGTATGACTATCATGAAATTAAACGTGTCCAACGAACAGGAAGAAAAAATAGATTACGGAAGAAAAAGAATCGAAATAGAAATTTACAAATATCGGTCGATAAATTCTAATAACATTTCGGAATAGCAGAAATATAAAATAAATAAATCTTTGTCAACAATGTCGTAAAACTTTTGTCGCAACATGTTGCTTTCATTTCACAAAAGCAGAACTATAATAATAACAACGACGTGATTAAATAAGCTGAGCAAATCTTCATGGATTGGATATTATCAATATAAACGATTTTATTTCCTGCAAACTAAATAACTAAGTAATTATCATATCTCAAATTGCATTTATTATGCAAACTAAAAACTCAATTGAACAATCTACAAGTTAAAATTACTCCGTAAAAATGGTAAATAAAATACGACAAAGGTAAATAAATGTGAAAGGAGTCTCTATACTAATTAGTACCTAGGCGAATAAAATTTGATTAAATCGCTAATCACTGACAGAACATTTAGAAAGACGATGGATTATATTAAAATGCATAGTATACACTCTACGTAAGTGGACATCATCTAAAGATAAGGTTGCCAACCGGGAAATAGTCGACAGAGTCGTTCTGGATCCATTGCTCGTTGAATTAATAAAGTGACGTGTCCAGGTACGCTGAGAGAAGAGCCCGAAGAAAATCCTTCTTCGATGCCTACCAACTTTTGCTTTAAGCGTAGCAAAACCCTGGCAGCCGAGTTATTTCTCACTGTAAATTAATTATAGAGTTGCAAATCATTTATCTTTAAAAATTGCTGTGCCTATGTGAACATTGATAATAAGCAGTACTTACTGTCAATAACGGGAGGTGCATTTTCGGTAGCCGAACTTGTCCCAGGTTTTGGATCAGTCACCGCTTTGCTCTTAGCAAGAGCAGTTGAACTTTCGGCTGGTTGGACTTTCTGCACTCTGTCCGCAGTCAGCGTCCAAATATAAAGAGGGTCATACAATAGCACCTCCAAAATAGTTAAAATAATCTCTGAGTTATTTCGCAAGACTTCCAGCGTCAGTTCACACGATCTGAAAGAAAAATAGTTACACTAACAATGACTACCTATATCATTATTTGATAACACAAATTCACAGTTCTATTTACTTGCGAAAAACTCCTTCAACCCCCGACACTCCCATTCCATCAACAATATCACGAGTTAGCCTAAATGGAATCGTTTCAGGCGTTGGAAGAATTCGTCCCTGCTCAAATGCAACTCCCAGGTCAATGTGAATCAGTTCGGCAGTCGTCTTGTCAATAAGAATATTCAGTACATGTCTGAAAAAGTTCAAAATATTTCTGTTTAAATGTCCCGTCATATAAAACTCATTATTTAATTGCAAATTAAGAAGAGATGAAAGTACCTATCGCCAAGACCAAGAATGTAACCAACCATTGAGGAAGTAGCAACACTGTAAGATTGAAACATAATTTGCGTAACATAGATATAAGTATATACCCTTATTGTATTGTATTTCAGTTCTTCTGATAAATATGTTTTAACCTTCTGGTGTAAGCAAGTCTTCTTTCAAAGAAAATTCCAGCGTCTTTAAACTTTTCAAAGAAGAAGTGTCGGAACACAGGTTTGAATTTTTCAGCTATATCCAAGTACACCTTTAGCTTCTTCAAATGTTCTCGACAATCTTTTACTTCCTACAAAAAATATTTTAATGATTGTAAACGGATGTTAATGACGGACAATTAAAGAAGTGATTTAATTCCATATAAAACAAAACAACAGACTCTTACATTCATTTTCCTTCTGCAGTCAATGGGCTTGTAATCATTTGGTCTGTACAGTGCATGAGCTCCCGGTTCGTTGTCAGACCCGACTAAATAATCTCCGAAGGTTTGTGTATTTTCGCACCATTCAATTATTCCACTCCGTTGAGACAGTGGCACGACTTTATATGTTCGAACAGTCAGTCTTTTTGTCTTGGTTTTGCTGTCAGCAATTAGCAGTTTGTTCATAACCCCGAAAACTTGTTGCATCACTGCGTCTTGGCGCAAATCATCTTGACCCTGAATCAAATCAAAATAAATTTTTAGCAATTTCAAGCAAAATGCTAGTTGTACGTACATCACATTAACGGTTACAATAATGTCACAAACCTTAAGTAACATGTTGTACTTCAATCCATTTGTTCCCATACAACAGATCCGTTTGGGAGAATTTATACCTCCCACCAGGTTATAAAACGATTCGAATCCATTAATTCCTTTAAAAAAGATAACATAATTCCAAATTATGGTAAACATTGCCTAGGCTAGTCTGCAAGCGATGAACGTATTATCCTATTTGGATTAGGAACAGAATTGGAAATAAATTGTGTTTAAACTTGATCAGTGATCAGAGACCACCAATAATAGCTAAATAGGAATAAATATTACATAGGTATTTGCATATTTTATTTAGATTGTGAAAATGCAGATCGAAATGGAAAATGCATCAATAACAGTCTTACCTACAAACGAGTCTTTGTACTCACCAGTTGGTGACACGGGTACAAAGACAGTAGGAACGGCGACACAGTCCAATGCCTTTAGTCCTAACAATGAAGTTTTTGAAGACATTTGTCTTCTTAACCCGTCAGTATTTTTTTGATCTTGTTGATTTGCTAAATGAATTAGTGCTATCCACAGTTTTTCCATTTTGATCATCAGTGTACTCAAACTACGATCTTTCTTTAACACTTCTACAATTTTAGCAGCGGCTGTGACACGGTCCTAGGGATAATTCACAAAACCAATGGCTTTAGTAATAAGAAGCACATGTTTGGAATATTATATTATTATGCTATAAAAGAAACTGATTTAGATTATTACTTCGACTTGCTTTCTGGATTTGGCAACTTCTTGATCCTTATGGAGCAATGATTGTGTCAGCAATACTGGTAACGTGTGCAGTGGATGTTCTTGGGCGCATTTAACTGTGAATGGAAATATTATTCAGAAAAGTTCTCAACAAGTTTAGACATTCCAAATATTTAGAGAGAAGTACGTCTGACTAGCGGAATAAAGTTCTTACTTAACAGTTCATTGAGCAATTTACTAATGGCATTTTCCCCGCTTCCCATTCTAGCACTCAGCTGATGAAGAACGACGATGTATTTATATGTGGGCAAATTTTCTTCGGAAAAGACTTTATTGGCTTCAGCAGCAACTTGTGACTCCATTTCTTCGGGTATGTTGTTTTCCAACCATAGGGCAACAGCTCGAAATATAAGAAGATCGTTTTCATTAGAAGTTGACAGACCTCGGAGATAATGCCGCAGGGCCAACAAAAGGAACTTTTTCTTTTCACCTACTGTTGTCTGAATTTCTTCCTGTTCAATGTTGCTTTGCTTACGTAGAACCAATGCCGATCTTCGAGTGTCTTGATCTGTGCTCCCAACATTTGTATGCAACTCCTCGGTGGCCTACAGATACAATTAAATTTTTACATTTTTTCCAAACAGAATCCTCCATTTAATGATCATCTCAAACTCCAACGAACAGAATTACCTTTTCAAACTGGCGAAGCTTTTCTTGGAAAAGTTCAGATCGCATGTACCGTGTGACATTTTGGTATAAAGTGTCAACATACCTAGATAGAGAAATCAAAAAATAATTTAGGATGAATGTCGAACACTTAAAAAAGAGTCTGAATAGATTATAATTTGCAAAACGTTTACTTTGCAACAACAAAATTGGCCCTAGCTATTTCTTTTGGGGGGCTTCCAGGATCACTTTCCAATATAGTGCAGGCGTTGAGCAAATACTTTTTGAGAATGACAATAGGTCTCTCGCTCATTGTTTCAGACAACCAATCTCCGTACAGAAGCAAAATATTTGCGAAAAGGTCCGTTGTCTCTGGGTTGTTTCTCCTGATAAGCTTTCGAAGCATATGTGTAGCGGTATCTTGTTCCCCTCTCGCCCAATGATTTTTAGCAATCTCTAATTCTTTCCGTGTGGTTTTTTCGCAAGTGCCTAGAGCAACGGCACAATTTTCTGCCAATTCCAAACGCGATGCATCTCTCGCTTTTGCCAAAAGATCCAGCCTGAATTCCGCAAACGCATTTGCTAGTCTTAATTTATTGTTATTATTATTAGAAATGAGACTGAGCGAGTGGACCAAAGCAGATCTTAAGTAAAGGAAAGGTTCTTGATATTTAAAATGACTACATCCCATTTTATCTTGCAACTTCCACTTAAACATGAGCTTGTCAATCCATTGATCATTTTCTGTGGAAAAGAAATCTTCGACGACTCTGAATAATTGGAAACGGCTCAAGTATCCGTAAATATTTTCACTGCTCTCCAAGCTTGCGTGTTTCAGATCAATGACGATACTCTCCAGACCCTTTTGAATACTCTCCAAATGTTTTACAGGATCGTTGCTCAGTCCAGCTTGAATACTTTCGTAGATGAATTTGTGAAAACGAGTACCAGCGCTTCGTTTCTCCAAGAGGGGTGAATCCTTTATGTAGGATGCCTTGTCGTTATTTATGGTCCATTTGCTAAGTCGCCAGCCACATTCGTATTGAATTTCTGACAACGGGATTTCTAAATTGGCTTTATCCCGGCTTTGAACTCCGTCAAGATATGTCCACAATGTGCTGAACAAACCCAGTTCTTTCAGAGGACGACATAGAGCTACATCATTTACAACACCAACTCCACTACAATCAGAATCTTGTGCGGCCAGAACACGATTCCATTGCTGACGTTGTTCCAAATGCTTTATGTTACTTTGGAAATCCAAAAACAAAGCACTTCCACAGCCATAAACAGCGTCTTCTTCTCCGATTTTAGTATAAGCCTGAAATAAACAAACATGGTTCTTGCATTAATTCTAAAAAAAATTATATTTATTGTTTAATTATTACACAACTTTATGTTGGGAAACTAATATTAAGGGTCAGGAGTTACGGGAGGATGAATTGAATCACTTGAATGCAAACGAACACAAATTCAAAAAATAAACAACATGTTCAATACACACACAATAATAATTTTGATACATACTTTTAGTAGAAGTATTTCAATATCGGCCAAATCATTTCTATTTCGTGGATACATGGATGTGTTCTGCGAATAAAACTGCTCTGCTTCTGTTGAGGTAGTTTCTTCTGAGTTTCTCCTACACGAAATCCAATGCAAACAAAATAAGAATTTTGAATCAACAGTTGTTTTACGTTTACAAAATAACATGAATTTCGAATATTTCTATTATTTAGGGTAAGTAATCAGCTTACATTTCACTCTCCATGGCCGATATTTCCACGTACAAAACGGATGTTAAATATGCACCACAGTACTGGGCAGCCTTAGCCAGATCCATGTAATCCACATCCAAGCAAAAGTTATTTTCCCAAGGAGAAGGTCTGAATCTGTACAAATAATAATAAGTTTATGATTAGTTATGAGTTTATTGTGACACCTGTATGGAACAGCCTAGTGCTGAATTGTGTTGTCAATCAAATAAAGTCATCAAATCAAATAAAAGAAATATTATTATCAACATCTCACAAAAGTTCTTACTTGACAACGTTATTTGGCATCAGCGGAGCTGTGTGCAGACGCAGAAAATGGATGCATTTCAACAGGCTACGTAAGGCAAGTTTATTGACGTAAATAGGAATGTCCTTCCTGGTTCCGCCTTTATTTATAAGAACAAGTGTAAATAATGTTAGCAGCTAACTCTAAAGTTTTTGATTTAAGGGGAAGGGGGTTGACGTGTTTCTTACCGACAGAAAGAGATGGAGAGAGGCTGTGGGAAGCATCCATGTTATTTCCATACAAATGCTGAACAAATTTCCCGATGAAATTCCGAAAATAGTTTGACAAAATTTGTCTAATCATTGGATTTGACTTGCCCGCATAGAGAACGACAAAAACAATAAAGGGCAGTACATCTTCGCAGAATTCCACTTTGTATGTGCACAGAGGCAGGAGTCTACTTGGGAGAGTTCCTTCTGGTCGTATGCATTCAATCATTCCACAAGTTAGCTGCTTTATCCAGGTTGGGAAATCAACACAGTCGTCCATTTCGTTCACACACAATTTTGATTCCAATTCTGAATCCAAAATTTCCCTTGGACTATTCGAACTGGAATTTCTGGACATGAAGGGTTTCAGAAGGTCACCCAATCTAGTTTTGCTAGCTTTGATTTCTGCGTCAAGAATTTCAGCGCACTCAGTGACTTCTAAAATTGATGTGAGAACTTGGCCAGATGTGACGACTAAATAGATATCGTCAGACTTCATGTATCCAGCGACAATTTCTATAATTGCAGAAATGGCGTTTATCATGGAAGTGATTTTAGTTTTACTTGAGTATTGTGGCAAAACTAACACGCCTAGATCCACCGGACCGATTTCACCCAAACATCTACAAGCTTCTCGAACAATGGTTGGGTCTTCCGACTTTAGCACAACTCCAACTAGCATTTGAATTAGTCGGTGGACCATTTCTGATGAATTGTTGTCCATTACTTTTCTATCTTCCATTTCCGTGAGTAATTTTTCAAACTCCCTTTTTTGGTTGGCAAGGAGGTCTCTGATAAAATCCAGTCTTTCTTTTGTGCAATGGCCACCAGATGCACTGACTTCATTCAAAATACTTTGAAGTTCCCGTTGCAAAGTCCATTCATCCCGACGATCTCCATACTTTTGCTCTACGTAAATTAACCGATACTCTTGAAATTCCGGGATGTGAGAAGGGAACGGGTCCAGGGAGACGATACATTGGCTTAGATTGGGACTCAGAATTAAAATGTCCAACAAGGTTTTAATTACTGGAAGATGATGAGGATATTTACTGGAGAGCGACACCACAGAGCTAACAATTGGATACATGAAGATTTTTGCTTCAGAAACACACTGGCGGGCAAGAAATTGAATAAATTCAGTCAAAAGGAAAAGGACGGAGCGAACAAAGTACGAGTTTTTGCTGTCTTCACCTTGCAAAAGCCGAAGATAAGCATAAGTGACGAAATGACAAACGTATTCTTTCATCGTGTTGAACACATTGGAGGTCGCTTGTGTCAGAAGACCAACAAAAAACGAGAAATGGTGCAGACGATAAAATTTTTCCATGATATCGTGTGCTTCATGAATTCGAACGGCAAGAGTCACAAGAATGTTGTACACCGACCTTGGTGAAGAATTAGCTAAATAAGATATAATCGAATCTCCTTTTCCGGGATAAGATTTTTGCATTAGATACTCAAGACATTCGAGTAACTCTGGTTCTGAACAGTACGGGACTTCCGGTTCGGGTAACTTTATTGAGGGACATCCCCATGTACTCGTTACAGTTGCATTGAAACACAACGATATAAGGTGTAGGGTGATTTCTCCCAAATTCTCTTTCATCATTTCGTCAGTAACACTTTTTCCGCCCAAAATTGTTAAAAGTCTTCCATAAATCTCTGTTGGGCCAGTTGGCTTTGAATGTTTTGGTCCAGTAATTAATAGAGCTGGGATGAGGCGCGCCATAATGATTCCATAACATTCCTAAAGGTTGGTCAAAAAATTTTGATTATAATTTTCATAACACTAAACACAAATTGATAAATTAATAACATTATTCTTTTGATGCTGTGTTTATGAAGCTTTACTTTTATTAAATCCACATGATGAATGTTGATGGATTTAGCGAAATCCTTAAGACTACCCATACTATTGTATTCAAACAGATGAACACAAATATCTCGCTTGAAATTCTTGTAAAAGTCCAATTGATTTGTGTACTCAAATAACTGGTAGGGAAAATCCTGAAAAAAGTCAACAGAATTGAAAATACAGATCCATACTCAACGTATTTGTCTTCAATTAATAAAAACTTAAATATGCTTGTACCTTGAGGGCATAACTGAGTCCGACCCAACGATTGAATATGTATGAAAAATGACTACAAAGTGTTTTCGTTGCATTTGGATTGGCTTGCTTCAAAGCTCTACAGGCTAATTCAACTTTGATTCCTTTTCTATGGATCATTCCAAATAAGCAAATCAGAGATTTCTTTTTGATGAGCGGATACGCAAATATGAGTCGGGTGAGACAGAAAAGAGCAATGGAAGTTCGATTCACCCCTTCCTCAATTCTTTCATCGGACCTTAAAGTTACCTGGAATAATAAAATTCTTACTTTGCAATTCCATATTTTAGTAACAAAACATAAACACAAAATATAGTTGCAGTATACATACCGGAATATTAAAAAATGTTTCCATTATAAAAGGGAACAATTTTTCAAACAAATATTTTCGTTCAAGGCCTAAATGGTCATCAGGTTGGGTACTTTCCGGAATAACACTCAGCTGAGAATCCGTAAGTAATTTAAGGTTTGTAGAAGGTGCAGCGAAAAGGAAAATATTGCAAATCATATCTGCAGCGGAGATTCGAGCTTGATGGCTGGGATTGTTGAGATGAAGGTAAGCATCTTTGAGAACCCAAACAGTTACGTCACTGTTTCTCACTGTGTACATTGTCCAGGATAGATCACGGTCATGCTAAAAGTTAAATATAAGCAGAATTTATGCCTTAAGCCATCGTTTCATTTAAATTCTACTTTTAAGGATATCTTTCATTAAAGGACATTCTACTAAAAGTCAATAATTTATGTTATTAGAAAAAACTTATGATTATTTGTATTTATTATTAACCTTCAAAAGCTCATTAAAAGTTTTAAATGCTGCTAAGTGTATATTGATGTGAGTTCCATTCGGTGTGCTTCCAGATAAAAAAGTACTCAATCCGCCGACCAGAGTCATCAGTTTCTTTTTGTTTTCGTCTGAAGAGTTAGCAATTGGTCCACATATGGCTAAATAACAAAAATTCAATAAACTTATTCTGTCTACTCAGATATTCATTACAAAAAAAATTTCCTAGAACTATTCGTTACCTGCACATAACTCCCACAAACGAAGTGTGCAACGTGGATGCATGTGAAATCCTCGGCACAATTGCTGCACCATTGTTACAACATGAGGCACGATTTCTGCCATTGATGGCAAAGATAAAATAGGAGCTATTCTTGAGATTAGTTCTGAACTCTGTTTTAAACAAAATAGTTCATCAAATGGTATTAAAACTTTTTTCCGTTCCCATTACATGTTGTTAATATTACTAACTTACCACATCGAATATAAATTGATTTCCAAGCTCAAAATCTTCTTCTAGGCATTCCGTAAAAACATCTACCAGAATAGCAGCTCTCTCATCTGCACAAGACAAAAAACACTGTGAACATTTTTAAGGTAAAATTTCAAAATTTGCTCAACAATTAGTACTGTTATTGTGCCTACCACAAATCAGGCTGTAATCTATAATACAGCTCAATGCTTCCATAGACGCCCGATTAACTTGCTCAATTTCATTCGAATTCCGCTCAGAATCTTCAGAATCCATGCCGTAGCCTCGTTCCTGCAAATTCAGATCACCGAAAAACAGATCGCTCCTTCTATTGCCTGTCATCAATACACAAAATTCACTTTACTTTTTAAGATTTTTACCAAAGGAATATTATACTTATGGACGATGAAGACTGATTATAATATTAGTAATACTTCAAAAACGAAACGAAACTTACGTTCAATATGTCGATTAAGACTATTGCGGAAAGTAGATTTAAATAATTGTTCAATTTCTGGTGGCCAAAGTTGAGAGAAGAACACTTTTGTTTGTTGACACAAATGGCAAGTGAGAAATACTTTTCTCATATTCGATAAAGAGTTTGTGAGTTGAACAGTTTCTTTTAGCCCATCTTTGCTGAAATAGCCGGTGAATACGATGGAAAAACGCAAACAAGAATTTCTCAACAGTGTTTCCATGTTCTTTTTGAAAAACTGCAAATCTTCCGGATTAATTCCAATTCCATACTTTTGCAGCATGTTTACCAAATTGAGTTGCAGAATAAGCCGGCTTTGAACGAGTGACAGATTCCGAACAAATTCTTCGCTGTTTTTTACAGGGTTTGGAGTGATTAATTTGATGGACGTTTCGAAATCCGCTTGAAAATATTCGTTCAAATTAATCGCAGCGCTGTTAACAATTTTGAACGTTCCCCACTTATTTGGACCATCTTCAACTGTTTTAATCTTTACTTTAACTGGTGGATCAGTAAATGTAATACGTAGCAGCTTTTTTTCGAACTCCTCGGGTTGGATAACATACGGACGTGTCAATCCAAAACATTCTTTGTTGTTGTATTCCGCGTTGAGGAGAACATGAGTTCGCTTTACAACCAACGAAGCCAATAGGCTTCCCACAATTGGAAGAAGAGTACAGTCTGTTTCGTTCAGCTTGGTCATAAGCCAACGAGTCAGAGCTATGCGCGGACAGATTGTCTTGTTGACCCCAAACGCTTGAACGTCACCATCAGAAGACAGGTCGGAAACGACCAACGGAAGAGCACATCGGGACAAACATTCGCACAAGAGCATCAGCGTTTGTTTTGTTACTGGCAAGCTGCGATTGACAAATGCGATGAGCAACAGGTTGATATTGGAAGGTTGAACTTCAACAAGTAAACATCTCAACAATTCTGCCATCTCCGCTTTGTTTTTTATCGATGTTAAATGTCTGCATAAAACAGTCATGCATATTATTGCTCATTGATACATCATAAAATTATGCAGTGTATGTTTTACATAATAGCCCACTATTACTCTTTTTGTTTGTTAGTGATTCCTTACTTTAGTGAATTATTCCAAACTTCGTCCCAAGTTCCAATATTATGTTTATATATAAGCCCTTTTGTTATAAAATATTTCTCGCAAATGAAAAGAGAGCGGTACAGGGTGTAAACCTCGTCAAAACTTCCGAATACCGAATTCAGTAAATTGGAACCCATGCCAGCTAGCATGACGTACTTGGATGATGACTCTATCAGTTCCGGAAATTCACTTAATACAGCTGCTATATAAGATATCCTGTAATAAACCAAATAAATTAGTTGTTATAAAGGAGTCTAACGATCTGTTTGTTACTACGTATAGTATTCAACAAAACTTACCAAATAAGTTGACTGTAGGAAGGAGACATTTTACTAACTTCTTCTAAAATAATGTGAAATGATTTGTATGTCATTGTCTTTTTGGTAGGTCGCTCGCCGTTTTCGTCTTCTTCTTCCGAATCATGAGTAATCTGAAAATCAAATAAGAAATGCAGTAATAATGAAAATGCTCTTAAAGATTACGACCTGGAACTGCAGTGTAAAATGGAATTTAAAAAGTATCACATACCTGATTTGTGCATTTTACGGCTAATAAGAGCAAGTTGTCTGGTATGAGCAGATCTTTATTAAACGCACTATTCTTTTTGTTGGCTATGTCTTCTATTGAATCAATGCAAAATGAGTATATATATCCAACTATTTCAAACCATTTTGCTGTGTCAGCAGCATGAAAACCAGGCGAAGTTGATTTCACATCACAGGGAGCATGGAGTTGAAGTTGTACAGTAAGAAATTCAACCATCACAATCTGTAACCAAATAATTAAGGTGAAATTATTAAATGCATTCAGTACCACAGGAGTACAATCTTCTATAAGTAATGCATGAATTGTTTACATTGAGTTCATCCTGATTAAAACAATTGCTGTGTAGGACTTTTGGTATAATTAATTCCCCTAGTTTGCATAACATTCCCCGAAAGTCCACAGAATTCTGTAATAAAATAAGTGCTTTGTTATAGAACAATAAATACATTTTTTTAATACTTCCAATTTCAGCAACAAATTATGTTGGTCAACCTTTCGACATAAAACAGTGAGTCCTTTGAGATATGGAACTAAGTAGGGTTTCACTTTATCAGGCGATTCAAATGCTTTTTGATAAAACGGGATCACTCTATAACAAACCAATAACATTAGTTATTCAATCAGTTGAAATGAAATCGAATGTTGTGGAATAGCGGTCGAAAACAATTATTCATAATAACTTACTCCGTTCTGAGGAGAGATAAAACGGATGGATGCTCTGATCCATGCTTGACGGCAGTATTAAGGCATTCAAGTATAGTGGTAACAGGAATATTGTGCTTGCCGTACATATTTAATAAGAGTTGAATCAATTCTGAAAAATCAACACGATTTGCATTCATGTTAATAGTCACAAAAACAGAAAACTTTGCTTTGCTTTTTGGGAATGATTTATACTAATGTAAATATATGGTAATAAATTCGAGAATTGCAATATTTGAATATACCTGACCAAGAGGAAGCCTGAACAAGTGTTACATACAAGGGATGATTCAGAAAAGATATCATCATGCTTGTCAACGAATAGCCAAATATATCTGCATACACAGGTTGCTCCAAATATTTAGTTATAAAGTTGAATATTCTGAACCATGGAAGAAATGGCTTTTCTAAAACGCAATTATAAACAATGATAACAAAGTTAGCCTCAAAGTTTCAGTTTTGACAAAACAAGCTATGCCACCTCGCTTCCGAAGTCTCATGTTAACCATAAAACTTAAGATTGGGACTTACCTCCAGTAGATTTCTTGACAGTTTTGACAATCACATTTAGCACCTGCGCTTTTGATTGGGGTACTGATTGAGGATTTTGATGTATTTTTTCAGTTTCCTAAAAATATTGAAGATAAAAATAAAAATTAATTATTACTTGGTCGCGTTACTCGCGTTGAATTTGTTATAACATTTTTTCCAAAAATGAAAACTACAAAACATTTAACCCAGTAGCATTTCAACATTTTATCGTTAGGACTTTTATAAAGTTTTCATTTTTGGATTATGAAGTGACACTGTGACAGATGGTAGTACTTTTTCAAAATAAATTTCTTCAGCTGCAAAAACATCCGTCCAGGTGAACAGGTTTCTGGATTTGGCTGCCGTTGAATTTTTTTCCAAGGTCTTTACAATTTCGTCTTCTTGATCCAGCATAATCATCAACTCCTCCGCAGCCCGCTATCAAAACGTTAAAGTTCAAAGAGAACATAATTATATTATACATAAGAAATATTAAAACCTAGAAAGTACATCAGATCTAAGTTTACTTCTAAAACAGGTAAGGTAACAGCTAATCAGACTAAAGTAATTTTAATCGTAGAAAATATTTTCTAAATCGTCAAGACCAATACTTTCTGGATGACCTCTAAAAACATGACCTCAAATATGAGTAAGGCTCTTATTGAGAAAGGTGGTCGAACCACCGCAGACCGCAAAGGTACAATAATCTTTTGTTGGAAGCCGTATTCAAGTTTTAGTGATTTTTGGAGACATTCAGAAAGTTCCCTGTGTGGTCTTTTTCAGAAATTACAATCTACCTTTCTTTCTATAGCTTTGTGTGATGTCAGGGTTGAACAAATAGTTCTCAAATTATTCAGCTCCATGTTTCACTTGATCCTGAAATGTTAAAATATATATATTATGTATTATAGAACATTTTTAATAATTATAATAATTAATATAAACATATAAATAGCAATCTAAATATGGAACTAGCTAAAAAACGGATGAAGTTAAGCATAATCAACGCATTTGTCAATTAGTTATTTATTTTCGACTATGTCAAACGATAATTTTGACAATGAATAATAATAATTTACCTGCACGCGTGTGGCGTGACGAAGAGGACAAAACTGCTTAAAATCAATGAGGTAAATAATAATGTGTCAGTTTCATCACCATTTTGATTGTTAGTTAACCAGCCTGTTGTTTTGTGATCTCAGTGTTCTGAGTTCAGTAGCTGCCTCATGAATTGAAAAATGACTATGTAATTGACAATCAGTTCAATATCAAACGTCAGTCAAAAGAGAATAACAGCATCCGATACATCCGGGATGTAATGAATTGTGACAGGAAAACTTCAGAATGTACCATCGACTGGATTCTAAAATTTAATTGTATTCCTTGGTGTTATTTAGTTTTGTAATTATTTTGAAGTCGGTTTTAAAAGTTTTCGTCAACTCTGCTTTATTTTGTATTTATCAAAAAGGATTTGGTACTTTGTTTCATTTCTTATTCTGTGATTCCTATGTGCAATTTCGTGTTCGCCGCTTTTAATTCGGCTCCAAATGTTATTTGCCTGTTTTGAGATTTTACGCTGCGAACCTGACGGAGGAGTGGCACAGCACTTCTTGTGTTGAAGGCCAATAACAAACCGATTGAAAGCCCACGGTTTCTCAATTTAGTTCTTCACTTACATTCTTCGGGTTTTCCTAAAATAAATATTATTCGTGTTTCTTTCAGGGCTTCAAAAAATAATCGGGAAAATAAATTTTTTAGATTTAGTGGAAAATTCATAATTTGTAAATACAATGCTGAGTTTTGTGGCTAAATCTGGAAATTTGTCGCCGTATGTGAAAGCCACTTCCTCGGTTGTGGGGAGTGTGAAGCAAGTTCTAAGTCCGGCCGTTGTTTTGCCCAGCACCACGAAAGTTCATCCTCTACCCGTGGAAGCTTTAACTGGAGAGACTTTAAGATGTTTAGCTCCTAAAACTGGTGCTTTGCTAGCAACTTCATCCCTTTTAGCAACTAATTCGGTTCGATATGCTCACACGGACATTCGAGTTCCAGATTTCTCTGACTATCGGAGGGCAGAGACACAGGACAGCAGAGCAAACAGCCGAGAAACTGCTGCTGGTCGTCAAACATTTACCTATATGATTGTTGGAAGTAAGTTCAATCATTTTATAAATGGAAGGTAGGGGGGAAACTATTTTACTAACATAAATAAATCACTGTCATACATTTAAGTATGATAGCCGAATACGACTCAGTATTATTCACTAAAGGTTGCAAAGTTTAGTTTTAATTTAAAGAATGATTAAATTATGAATTAAACATTAAATCATTGTTAAGAGGAATCTAATGTAAAGCTGTAATGTACTCACATTATTTTTAAGTATCATTGCTGTGCATCAGCAGGGAGTAAACTATAAACACTGAAATATGATTTATTTTTAGGTGGGGTGGTCACAGGAGCATATTCTGCTAAATCAATTGTAACTCAGATGGTGAGTACTATGAGTGCATCCGCTGATGTTTTGGCATTGGCAAAAATCGAAGTCAAGTTGGGAGATATTCCAGAAGGAAAGAATGTTACGTTTAAATGGAGAGGAAAGCCACTTTTTATTCGACACAGGTAACTTTGATCATTTAAAATATTCGAATAATAATATTATAAAATTCATCAGTATATAAAAGTATGTAACAAACGAATTATTTGGGGCAGAACTCCTGAGGAAATAGACCAAGAAAACAAAGTGGACGTCAGCACCCTTCGCGATCCACAGGCTGACTCAGAGCGTGTAAAAAATCCGGAATGGTTGGTCATTTTAGGAGTATGTACTCATTTGGGATGCGTCCCTATTGCTAATGCCGGTAAGAAATAGTTAAAATATAATTAGGCACTAATAAATGGATGTGTCATGCTTACTTATAATTTTAAAATCGAATTATGTATAATGTTCACTGTTAATTATTGAAAATCGTAATTTATAGGTGACTACGGTGGCTACTACTGTCCTTGTCATGGATCCCATTATGACGCTTCTGGACGAATTCGGAAAGGACCTGCACCTTTAAATATGGAAGTTCCAGAGTATGAATTTCCTGACGAAACTACATTAATAGTTGGTTAGTAGAATTGGAGGTCAGTGTAATCAGAAATGTAATCACAGTAAATTATTAAATATCCGAATCATCTGTTTCATTATTGTACATTACATTTTCACTAAAAAGCTTAGTACTACGTAGACGTACTTGTTACATGAAAATATGAGTAACTAACCGATTTGGCCATGTATGCGCAAAATACTTTAATTATTGTAAAAATCTGTGGAATAAAAATCTCGTTATTTTATGCCACACAAGTTCTTTGTTTACTGAAACGGGCCAATTTTTGTCTTAATTTACAATTTTAAGTTCTAACTATTTATTTCCAGTTCTAAGATATGAATATATGATAGAATACAAACGCCGGAAAATGCGAGTGCAATTATCTGCAAATAATTTTGATTCTACAGTCACTACAGTTGTCATCAGTGGACAAGTATAAATGCAACAGCCGAAAGTTTCGGCCCGTAATAGTTTTCCATCGTAAATTATTACGAATATTCAATACTACATCTGGATTATATAAACAGCAAGGAATGGTTGTTTTGAGAAGTTGAACTTGTTAATATCTGGAACCAATTTATTGGTTTCTGGAACATATAAAATCAACGCAAACATAAAACATCTGCTATACATAATCAAGTGAAATACACAGCTAACATTGCATAGATGGGCATTAACAAATCTAAAATTTGTGTACAACTTTTAAAAATATGAATATGGCGTCATGAGATTGACAAAGTGATCGAAAACAAATTGCATAGTGCAGTAAACCTTATAATTAGAATATACTTAGTTATCAATTTATTAAATGGCTATAAATCCGTTTTGAGTTGGGAGATTGTAGACTTCGATTTCTTTATCTTTACTGTATAGACTTAGAAGAATGATATTTCAGTAAGTATTGAGACGAATGGTAGACTGCAGAGTAGACTGTTTGAAAACCTGGAAGTTCACGGTGACTATGTTTTTAATTGATCCTTGATACCATATCATACCGATAATAATAAGAAAAACAGAATTGGACTAATAAGAAGTAACATGGTTTATTCTTTGAAATATAATATCAAGTACGTAATAATATATATACATTTACATTCATCGAAAGAAAAATAAAGAAGAATGACTAAAGGGATTGCACAATTGCACACTTGCAACTGAACGTGAACTTATAGCTGCAGTTTTCAAGAGTGTGCTAAATACTAAATGGTCTATATATTGGGACGCATCCACACAAGAAACAATGATCATTTGTTTAACGCAAGGATATCATAATGGTATTCCATATTTAGCGATAGTAATTGTATTTAGTTTGCTCTTTGGCTACGTTATATATAATACACATCATTAACGTAAGTAGCTTTAATGTAGACATATAGGTTATAATTAATAATAATAATAAGATTTATTCTGTTTCTCTATACTATTGCACATCTTACACATTTCATTATTTTTAATTGATTTCCCTATGAATAAAACACTCATCTCGTCAGAGGAGTCATTCTTACTACCACTGCTGGAGACGTAGTTTTGCGAAGAATAGAGTAACACATGCTCCGTTGTAAGTACACTACGTGACGTTTTTATATTTACTGTACCTACTCTGTACATGTACGTAGTTATTATCAATCATTACTCTTTCAGTATGTAGTTAAACCAAAACATTTTTAATATTCTCATTACATGCCTTCATAAAATTCACTTCGCTCAGTCACCCACAGTCTCATTCTCATCTTTATCTCGCATAATATAATATTTCGTGTGTTTGTGTGCTATTTTTTCGATTTGCGCAGCTTGCACTTAGAATACATACAACTAATTTAACATACACCGTACATACAATTATCATTATCGTAAATATAATTTCAGTGCTTCTGCCCATCTAATCTGCAGTGCAATAACGGAAGTAAACTTTATGCAAGCTTTATACTACAAGCCTTATACACGTATATAAAGCTATACGTGTATAAAGCTTGTAGATTCTATAACCCACATAGGGAAAAAAGTCGCTTTTTAAGCGTTTTTCTATGTATAACCCAAAGTGCAGTGAAAGCAAAAAATAATTTTGTATTGTCACTCTACATATCTATATATTGTTTAGATATAGAGGGTGATGTAAAAGAGGCAAGTGTGAAAGAAATGTGTGGATTGACATAAAGGTGTAGTTTGTGGCATTCGAAATTCCGCTAATAAACCTTTGCTCATTTACATTATAATAGACCTGTTTTAATTTGCCAAATTAGGATGGAAAATCGTTACATCTGTTTAATATGCGATATATATAGCATAATTGCTACTAGACCCAGTGACGGGCTTCACTCTCTTGACAAATCTTTGAACAATTCGGCTTTGAGCTGTCACTGGCCATAAGCTTTGTTTGACCGACACAGGCATTTGACATGGCACATGACTATTCATTTAGGTCATTCCACACTCATGAATCATGAATAAACATTTCAGACCCCCACCCACCCACAGCAGCACAAAGGCCTTCAGAACAGACCTACTTTCAAAAGACTTTGATTAATTGATTATATTATTGATTATAAAATATTATTAAATTAGTTAACACGTCTTGCATCAGGGATTCTATACAACAAATGTTTGTTAGAACTTTTTACTCGTTTTCATTAGAGGTGCAGAAACAACTGAAACAAATAAAAGACAGTGACATAAATAATTATATATAGCGTTTTCCTGTATTGAACAAGACTGTATAGACTCTAGAAATAGATTTTTACTCTCTCTGTAACTTGGAAGCAGGAATAATTGCTAATAAATGAACACTCGTACAGTATGTAACGTAATGTAGAGATATTCAACTTCTGTTTTCGTATTACATAGGTGCGATTGTTAATAATTAACTATTACTTCAATCCAATTGAATGAAAAGGCCAGCTATAAGATCATAAGGTACTCTTTCACAGTTTCTTAAGCTTAATTTAACCGCACCGAAGTTTTGCGTTCACGATTCATAGTTATCTATAGAATTGACAGGTATAATATCATATGTATTAATTATTGAATAATTTTATCATGTTGTACAATTAGATTCTCAGTTGAAGTATGTTTGCAGCTTTAATGCTTAAGGTACATTCTCCTATAGAGCTTTACATTTACTTGTGTGGTTGTGTTATGCTTTTACCCAGTAACTTCTATGCGTACATAAATAGAGACAAAACAACCTTCTTTGTAAATACTACTTCACATTGACATTGGAATTATTATTTCTAATTATTATCTGCAGTTTACCTGGAATGGAATGAGGTGTTCATGTAAATTATAATTACAACAACCTTGACATTCGAACAGATCCATTTAACCCCTATCTCAATTCTATCGTTTTCACTAATAACATTCACGTTACAACTTTCATTACATCAAGACAACATGCAACCATTTTATTAAAGAATGAGTGTTTTAATTAAAAAGAACATGAGATGTATCTACTTATAGTGTATAGCTATTGTTCTACGTAATCTTATAATTGACTATTATTAGCAGCTTGGTTAATTGATTAATTCTGTCGCTTACTCGTATGTTGTTCAGTTTGATTATACACATTTATATGTAAACGATAATGTATATACAATTTGTACATTCATACATGTGTGATATAGAATATACTTTAGTAATTATAATTAACGATAGCGCATGTGAATAATGATGTGCGCGAAGAAGAGCATTTATTTTTAATTGACTAGGTACGCGTTCCTGTTCTTTAACATAACTAATTATGATTTAGGCTTTTGCAACAAAGTTTGTTCTAGATGATTCTTTTCTTTATAATTCTTTGGAAGGTAAAATTAATATTACGTTTTGCACTATAAAAGTAAGGTTCCATTACTAAAACTAAGCAGCCTAATTTTATGAGCTTACCACATTCACAGGCTTGCCAATGAAATGGGGCATTTCGGTACATACGAGACCCGTCATATTTTATGTATTCTCAGCAGAGCAGAGGAATTATACTAGTCTGAGTACGGTGAGTACTATCCTGCAGCCCAGAGTTTTTCACAAAATTCTTTCCAATTTCACTTCGAATGTAATGTTTGTAATGTCTAGATATCTTCGAGTTTAAAATTTGATGTTTAGTTAATCTAAGTTTCCGAGAGTTTCAAATTTATAAGATTGTGACTTTTAAACTTGGAAGCTTTCGGCAACTTAGAAAATTACCCAAACAAGATGAGATGTTTACAATTACTACATTGTAGGAAATGTTTTAAAGAATGTTGTGAAAAACTGTGGGCTGCAGGGACGTACACCGAATGAATGTGACAGTCGGGTATGGACCGAGACCTCATGGATATTAAACCTAGCCTTAACTTGAAAGCTGCCGTTGCAGTCGTTCGATCGGCTCGTTCGTATGTAATTAAAGTACAACATGAGATTTTGGTGTATAGGCATGCTACAGCCTCGTGCTAACATTATCGTCGATCGGTTACGTAATTTACTACAGTTAAAATCGAAGAGAAATTAGGAAACATATTAAACTCTAATTGTACATTAATTTTACATACAACTGTAATTCCCAGGTATAGAAGCACAATGAGCATTAATTAATTAGCAGTTAACCTTGTTATAACAGTTATTAAATTTGAAGGTTCAGGTTCATGCACATCTTTAATTCACAAACACAGGTAACAGTTAGATGATTGGATGTATGAATATATGCATGCACATAGGGTATTATTAGACTCGGATACTTTTGTAGTAAAATGACTGTTATGTATGTCACTTTCCGTGTTACTTGGTACTACGTACGCGAATTACACTTTTATTGAACCTAATTATTTTCAGCTCCACCTTTGCAGTGATCGTGAGTAATTTATAGAAAAACGAAAAAAGAAAAAAAAATACTGATTTTACTGAAACTTTAAACTGAAAAAAAATCTTTATTTTGTAATGTACAGTCCCTCTAAATCACATACGTAAGAGCCAAGAGCTATATATTCCTATCCTGCTTCAAACATTAATTGGTCAATAAATCAGTATAAAATCTATCGAAATAAATAATCAATGCACTCTTCATTCAACTTTATCTAATATCGTCAATTTGTCGCCAATATGAAGTACTTACGTCTTACTTTTATCCTTTACTTAGCTACAATGATATTATAGTGACACGAGAGCAGTAAATCAAAATGATAATAATAATGAGGCAGTATGAAATAATTTATGCAGCAACGACGTCAAGTGAAGTAGCACGTTTACTAATCGTATTATATATTTGCCATTATTTGAGGTAGAGTGTCACGAAGTGTCACTGCCCTTGCTCTCGATAACCTTACAGTTTACAAGTTCTCTAATCTTTACTTATGTCATATGTATATACTCCCACATCGATACAGGAAGAGTAATGCGTTTGTCTCGTTTTATTCTATTATAATGCTCATTGGCAGGCCACGCTGACGCAAGTAAAATGGGTAACTCTGTTGGAACAATAACATGAACCAATAAATTACTATTAATTGTAAAAATACAACTTATGCCCTTTACATCAAGTTATCACGTTCGGGTATGTTTATAGGTAGGTGCTTAAAAATTAATTATTTTTAACGTTGATTAATAGTAATCTCTGTAAGGATGAATTAAATACACCAGCAATTATTATGGGGACAAATCCGGATCACACGACATAAATTATGATAAAAACTTACGTAAGTTGCATAATCATACTACAAATTAGAAAAGGTGTAGAAAGCACATGATTTTTTAGAAAAACTGTCAAAACGAGCTGGACTGTAAATGCACGAAATACAAGAAATACTCAACTCCTTTATACTTTTTCTCACAATGAGTGAGTCATGTGGCATAAACGCTGTCATTAATTATTACTACATTCCATTACGTCATACTGCTGGTTCTTTGTAAACAGTAACATGTAAACTCAAGTTTTATTATTTCACACCATAAACTAATACAAGTTACAAAAACAACTGGTTTCATGCGCAGTGTGTCTTTAGCATCCAAACAAAATGAATAATAATAACGACTTAAGATGACTCACTGTCACTCAAATATGTTAATCTTTTCGACATTGTAACAAATGTAGCAGCCTGTGAATTGATTTAGCGCTTAACCCTTTTAGCTGCAGTGATTGCCATAATAATAGTTTGTTGGAATAAAAACATTGTTCGCTTGTATTCTAAAGATATAACGGTATAACATTATTAAATAACATTGTTTGGGATAGGATAGCTCACGTGAACGTCACATTATGTAATTACTGCTACGAGAATAATGTAAGGCTGGAAATGTGTTCGTACATAACATTGTGCCATGTGTATTGTTTATCTATATAATTCTTAACCAACGAATAATGGAACAGACTAATAGACTTATTAAATCCGTCTGTCCTTGTCGGTACTTAAATTTCATGTTGTACGTTAGTTCAAATTATTGTACACATCTAAACGACAGCACCCACCTACTATATCCGCAGTAAACTTTGTGTCTCGTTACTTTGGATAGACGAGAAAAATATATTTATTTATTATGGTAGCGACTAGTACGATGTTGTGGATTACAATACGTTTACATTCTACTATTAATATTTAATGATGATGGTCTAGTACACATTACCCCAACTAACAAATACCAAAACGCACATGTAATATTAAAATAAATCACACAATTTAATTTAGCAGTGGAGCACAGTAGTACAGGAGTATAGTTACATTACAGTAGCAAAATTATAAAACGATTTAAACGATAGGATTTGATAATGTGGGAGCACAAGCGCATAGCTACACAAAAATTTAACAGTGTATTTGAGAAACATGGATTAATAATTATCATTTATTGCTAGTTTTAGAGTTCTTCCTTAAATATAGAACGTTTAGTAGTCAGTAAGTGGATCTCGTGTAGAACATAAATAATTATTTTAACTATACATAATAGTTGAAACGGTCTGTGTGAGTCTTGCGATATTTCTTGTTACTCGAACGCGTCAAAAGTACCCTGAAAAATAATAGCAGCAGTTTGCGTAAGTGAATAGAATTGCCTGCCACCCTCAGAACTCCCCAAATAACAGCTTGTCTTGTACATTACTCAATACATAGAAACATTTCACAAAACAATTAGAATGACCTTCAAATGAAAACTATCCATCAATTAACAGTAATTGCTGGATAGTGAACAGATTTGTTCCCTGCGATAACTTGATATATGTAATCTTCTGTTTACTAATTGGAATATTTGGATTGGCGGAAAGTTAAATTCTGAATATGGGACATTTTAACAATATGAGATTCTCTGTAGTATTCTAATAGTATTGCCACCTAAACATTCATTCACATTTTCTTATTTGAGACATCATCGTCAGTTGATTGAAATTCAGATTATTGACATTGGATTTAGCTGTCACAGTGTTTTCATTAAAATATAATATTTGACAGATTTTGATTGGAATAGTTTAAGAAGTCCAATATGAAGGGTTGAAAATACGTGGCAAGGACAAAGCAGAATCATCTTTTACTTTCAACTAGTTGCAGTTTGGTATAACGGTTGGTCAAATAAAAGTAGATCGCGTGTTCATCGCAAACTCCTTCAGTATAATACCCGTGGGAATTTGAGACTGCGTTCTTACGACGATGAATAAGGTTTCTGCATAGTTGTGATGACACGGAAGAGCAATAATATTTCTATTTGCTACACATAAATGCAAGTTGAATATTGAATCTGTCACCCGTTACAACTGGACATTTATATAAGACATAATATAAACTAGGCATCCAATAACTGGCGATGAATTGCTCCCTGATTAGCGTTTCTGCCTGGAATGCCTAAAGAAGCGACATGAAATGTAGTTGAAACAGTCAACGCTTGTACTCTGCACTCATTACAACGACTTAACGATATGGACACTGACTTAATTAACATTAGTACACACAACTCACGTGATCGTAGTACTTAGGAAAAGTCAATTGGAAATGCAACGTTGAGCACCATGGAGTGCTCAAGGTACTATGTGGATGCAAAATGCACGTACCCATTGGAATTACGAACTAGATAATGTACATTACATTACTTATATTCAAAATACATACGTAAAAGTATCTGTGAAGTGGACTAGAAAGAACTACCTTTGAAACAAAATCATCCTACAGATAAGAGACACACAAGAGCAGAACACAATGTGATAACAAAAGTTGGTGCTTGTAGATTTTCAGTTTTCAGGAATGTGTTGTAGAATTTTGCGTTGCGGGTCGCAGTTCGTCGTGGTTCGTGTTGAAATTGAAAAGCAATCTGTGATTAAATAACGACACTCGTAACAGTTTTTCAGTAAAGAGTAAATGAATTTTTGTCATCTGCGTTTAGCTGCCCTGCCCGTCTGTTGCGCTGTTGATACTGGATGTCAGCCCAACTACTGGTTTATACTGGGCAAGTCTAATGTCAGATTATTCTTGTAGGCGCTGGCCTTTTTGGCTCTCGAAGAGCGAATGATTTGGCAGACCATGGCTTTACAGTCGTGACAAACCACCATGAGCACTCCTTTGAGTCTCTCAGTCTTGTCATCCTCCTTTCCTCGACCGAAGTTCTTTCTGTAAATACAAATGCAAAAGAAACACGTTAGTTGTTGACGTTAGAACTGTTGCTCTTCTCTCAGAGATGAACGAACACTTTGACAGTGACTGCTCTATTGTGTTGTGTTATTACATGAGAGAAAAATGAAACGTAATCAACCAACGAGCCAGCACAAATAAATCCTTATTTGGCCATCACAGTCACTGCCATATGCCACTACAACACAAACATTCAAGCACAGAGTAGTAAACAATAAATGTGTGGAATGGGAAATACCGTTTGAAAGCCATGAGTCCAAGGGATATTGACGTGACCGTCGGTAAACTATATGGTCCACTGTGGTGGTCAGGAGAAAATCGGTCTCGTTCTTCCGCCTCCAAAAGACCTGGAGATATTGACCTTTGTCCACTGTCCGAGTCGGTCCCCACAGATTTTCTTGACAAAGACATATTCGGAGAGGTGGGTGCGCTGCCCACGCTGTTCTTCCGCCCCGTTGTCATTTTGGTGGGCGTGAGACTTCCCGTTCTTGGGGTTGGTGTTTTCGATCCACATGAGAATTCTTTTTCTTCCTCCCGAGGGGAAATAGTAGGACTAAGAGTGGATACGGGTACTTTGGCAAAATGCTCTGTAGGTATTCTCATCTGCGCACAAACGAAAACAGAAATCAATTCTCAACTCTCCCTGTGCAAGGCAGTATCCATTTACCAGACTACATTTTTAATGAGGTTTCTCAAGTCCAAGTGAAAATATTGACAACATAAGATCACGGTAGGCTTGAGAAACACAAACAACCGGATGGATTGAGAAGAAGAAGAACGTGAGACCATACATACCTTTGAGCAGCATTTGGCACAGACAGTCCGTTTGCAGAGTTTACAAGCGTTCCCCCAAGGGCCGAAAAGACTGAATCGTGTCTTCAGACAAAGGAAGCACACCTATAAAAGCACAATACAAATACGCGACTCCATTAATACAATCACTCTTCAATTCCAAACTTCATTACCCAAAATAGACTTTTCTTTGTTGTCGCAAAATGATCAGTCATGTACTGTACGAAGCTCCGACGACCAAAAGACTTGTACTCAGCCACATACATTCGAAACATGCTAACTTCGATAACATGAGCAGGTTGAACATAATCCACTCTTTTAAACCGACTATTTTGTAGCAGTCTCCTAGCATAGCAGTGTTGTCCTGCAGAATGAACAGAATGGAGCTTAAATTAAATGCGTAGGTCATTGCTCTCCTTTAGTACTAGAAGCTTTTTAGCTCCTTCCGTCCTCTCCTACTTTCCGTACTCTATTACAAACTCAATTCAGACATAATTTATCCCACAGCTCACAACATCGCAGTGATCCGTCTTTGCAGATTCTCAACAATAAAGGCATACGGAATTACATGCCTCATAAAATGGATTATACTACCAACAAGACTACGGGCCAACCTTTACACAATAATACTATATAAATTAAATAGTTTTTGTTCCATTTCACATCCATCAACTTAAATCACCTTGGAATTCAAAAACGTGGGCTCACAATTAGTATTAGAGCAGCAGTGGTTGCAGTTGAGGCGAGAAAAGAGCCAGAAATCACACCAACAAAATCCTACCACCAGCCACGGTCTAAATTATATCCCTCCATATAACGCAGTCAACGCAGCTGGGAAATAGCAGCGTACATTCATTTACCTACGTACTCTCAGCCCATACAAAATCTAATAAATGGTAATTACAATTACTGTCTCTCTCTGCAGAATTTACACTTCAGTAAGCAAAACCTTAACCGTAAACTTAATGCCAGTAGTCAGAGAATCATCATCAAACTTTTCGCAACTTTTCATATACCGCCTGCCGAAATTCCAATTATTTTCCATGATTCCAGTCATCCGAAGCTTAAATTAGCATAGGATTATTACTACATACTGTGGCTATACTGTGATATGATGGGTACAGTCATGCGATCAAAAGTATCTGTAACAACAACACATATAATATGTATGTAGTTAAAGTAGTCATATTCCATTGTCATGTATCTTGGACGATCTATCTAAAGTCTAAACTTACTGTAGTTACAATTATTCTATTATTATAACAAAAGACGATTATGAACTGCTGGATGCAGTGCACAAGGCACAATACTTGCTTTATATTATGGTGTCAGTTTATTCTACTTTATTCTTATTGCCTCCTAATTGTATAAGCTAGGTATACAGATAGTAATAACGAAAAATGAAGGCAACCCACCATGGTCTTCAAATTCTATATACTATTAGTTCCGACGTTTGCAAAATCGTAGTCTGTAAACAATGAACGCATTCATGAGGATATAGGGAGCAGTTTCGTTGATAACATTTATTTTTCACTTTACCTGATTTTGCAAAGTAAACAAACAGACCAGAACAGAGAAATGAGTTGTATGTGGTATAAGTGCCTAAATTAAATCTGCTCATGCCTGATCTACAAAAGTATTACAAAAAGTATTATAAAAGAGGATTGAGTGAAGTTGGACACGGAGCGGTGGGGATAGAAGATTGTGAAATGGGCAGACGAGTGGCCGAACGTGGCTCGGCAAACATTAAGGAATGCCATATTAATGAGAGATTCGTTTAACATCTGTGTCTATTTGCATTATACCTGCCTGGCTGTCCTATTTACTAATTATGGAAGGCATAGGTGGGATGTAACTGTTGTGAATGCGAACTGCAGTGCTTCGTTTGCTTTGCTGTGATGGTGCAGTGCAGTGGTGAGGCTGAGATTTCCATGAACATGCTCCACACTTGCTGTGTGCTTGAAGAAACTGTTAACAAACATTCCACACACTCTTGCCAGCCAAATCACCAAATCACTTGACATGACAGACTGACTGACTGACTAATAAAAGCACAGCAAGTTTAAGTAAGTGAGCTATGCACACACGAGTATTTAGTTACTGCTCTGTGGCTTGCCTGACTATTAGCTTATTAGTTTGGCCTACAACAATGCAAAGTGTTATATGTATATATGATGTAGGTATGTTTCACCTTGACCAAACCCAGGCCAATTATATCCGCCTAGATATATCAGAATGGTCATAACTGAGTCTCGCCTCTTGTAAATCATAAAACTACCTTTTTCTTATGCATAAATACCAACATTATAGGCCTACGTTCATTTTACTGCCTAAATAAACGTAACGGTATTGAATAAAGTATTTATCGATGAATCACAAGAAATAATCCCTCACAAATCCACAAAAACTCCTCGTCTGCTAACGAGTTAACAAGCTCTGCTTCGATCTTGTACCAAGAATCTTAAGTAGATCTTAACATTATTCATTTTCTACATAAAATACGTGCTACGTACTAAAATTATACGTATTGATCCCAGTACTATACGGAAATTACATTAGGGCGAAACATTCCCCTTATATTCCTCTCGTGAGTTTTCCAGTCAGATAAAGAGTATGTAATAGTTTTCGTGTAAAAATACGCAGGTTGATGATGAGGCAGAAGAATGAGAATATGGCCGAGGTCTAGCGCAAGATTAGAATGTGAAATGCTCGTAAGTTTTTTTACCTTTCCCTTTTCCACGTCTTCTTTTAAACTGCAATCGACAGGGAGACCTTCCAATTCCGCTTTGGTTAAAACATTTCGAATATGAACAACTTCTTCTAAATTAAGGGAGAGACACTCAATGGCGGTTTGCCAATGATTAGACTGGAAGAACTCTTCTTGAAGGGAACTCTTGGAGACTGAGTGAGGAAGCTTTGTCTTGCGACGATGAAGAATCGGAGAGACGCTCGGACCATTTAGAGAGCTAAAAATATTCTTAGAATTTGTATACTCAAACGGAAACGTTATGAGTGTCGACCCGTGCTCGTCTCGGACTGTCGGGTTGCAAATCGAATGCCGTCGACGAATATCCACTCCAGTCGTGTCGCCGTCCTCAAACTTTGGCTCTGAATTCATGAAACATAAAAATGCACATAAATTCCCATTCCGTGTTCCACAAATCACACAATAAATCTGAAACACTTTCAGACACACAATAACTTAGTTTTAGTGGCAGTGCCGAGTTCATTGTGAACAATGGACTCCTTTCTGCCGAATGAGAAATTCGCAAAGTCGCTTTGAAAATGGCGCAGTGCACAAAAGTGCAGATAAGCATTTTTACATAACTTCAAACTACTTGCATCATTTAATTCCCCGTTTCGTTCACTTTCATCTTGCATTCATTTTGTGAAGCATTTCACAGTACATAGAATCTCATATCAATTTTGCTTACCATTTGGCTTCTTCCATGGTGAGACGGGTGTCGATTGAGTTCCTTCGGGACAAATGTGTCCATAAAAACACGTTCCATTTCCCTTGGGCGAGTCCTCCAAATAGTCATCGTCATCATCATCATCCTACAAGAAAACAAAAGCATTTTAATTCTCTTCACTTAACTCACATTCATGTGTGTGGAATGGCATTACATTACAACATGCACAATTGAGAAGATGATGGGAGTTATGAAATGGCGAAACATGCTCCGCTGATCTGCTTTCATTTTATTCCACTACAACTACCAACTCAAACTCAACTCAACCCCACAAAACTCCAACTGAAATAATCATATCGACTTGACTTTTTCATGCATGCACAGCTGAGTGTATAGTGCACAGCAAAAGCATAACGTGTGACGCTGAGTCACTCGTTCTCTTCATCTGTGCATCTATTTTGTTCATCTCGTGTGCAATAAGTCATAAGTACGCATTTTATACTCAACACATTACACAACAACCTGCCATTGTATTCATCATTTGTATTGTACCGTCACAGGTACCTAGATCACTTGTTTATTGTCATGCATACAAATAAACTCAACTACCTCCGCAACCAAACTGGGATTTGGAATATTTTCCAGGTACCACCACCACTAACGAACTCAGAATAACAGCAAAAACGCAAAGTGTGACTTGTAAATAAAAAGATGAATTCAGTGATCAGACTGAATTAGTTTATAATTTGTCATGTGCTGAAAACCGTACAGATCTCTTGAATAGTGCAAGGCCGTATACAGAAATCGATCTACAGTTATGAAGGCGCAAAAAAGTTTTTTTTGGCAAAAAGCTTAAAATATCTTCTGCGTGTTAACACACGTCGAGGGGATTACTCCCTCGCCCTTATCCTGTATACGACTTTAGTCCTAAAGGGGTGAACCTCGGTAATAAACGTAGCGCAACAGTGACGTACATACATAGACGTACACACTACAGGATTTCCACTCCACATTGTATGTTAAGTACACATTAGAACATTAGGCCGTATAGAACATGCATTCATTGTGTAAAGGATCATGTCAATGTCATCATTCTACTTTGCTTATTTGTAATGGCTGAAGAAACGTCGGATTTTGTGTAATAAATTAATGAGCTGATTCATAGTAAATGTTTATCATGCCTTACATAGGTGATCGGTGTGTGCTTTGCTCTGCAGAGTCTGCGACACTAAATCGCAGAATGGGAACACTACACTAAATAAGCTACGTAATAAACGTAAGAAGTCAAAAGAACGACCAAGATGGTCTATTCAATTTTCAATGAACAAAACTCGTGCGAGGTCTCGAGGAATTCTATGGGGTTGTTGATGACATTGCGTTTGCATGGCCTGCTTACTTTTATCTCTCAGTTTATTATCTCTTGTTCCTTTTCGTACAAACATAGCAACTCCAACTCAACTCTTCAGTAGCTCACAAAGCAATGTATTACATGTGTAACTTGGAGATTTATCCCAAGCAAGCCACAATGGACAAACCCATCACAACTGTACAGCACAATGTACAAGACTAAAAGGCATAGACAGAAAAGTAGTTTATGTTCTGTTGGATGTTGGATGAGTGAGGCAGGCAGTAGGCAGACGGTGAGGATAAAGTAAAGCTGAGCTACCGTGGACTGAGACTTGACTCGTCTGTCGACTGCAAAGGAGGAAGACTTTCCTTGAGCACACAATGACCTTCGATGGAACATTTAACATTGCATTCAAATTACTTTGCTCCTTCTTCGTTGCTCCTTTCTGCCTGTTCTCTCGTAATATTATTCTAAACTGTAATGTAATCTTCTGCTGTGGTCGCTTTTACACAATAACACGATACGTTATCTATTACTACTCTACTTATAAATAGACGGACTGCTCCAAGAAACACGAAACACAAACAGCAGCGTACATGGACACTGTGTGAGTGTACATAGGACATACCTACACAGACGTATTACGTATAGACGCTATGTGATGTTGGTTGATGATGTTAAATCAGCCGAGAGACATTTTATGTTCTGCAACAACTACCTGTTCAACACATTGCATTACAATTTCCATTACAACACAGCAAATCAAGTCTAGTCAAATGAGTCCAAACAGCAATTCAAGTAGAAGAATCTCATTTATTGGCAAAAGTAAAAGTAACATCAATGCCTTTGCATTGTGATAATAAACGCAGTTGCCCGCAAGCCACTAACAGGAATGTATGTAAATAGACAGGCCACTACGACGATGCGGCTTCCACTATGTAATAAAACGAAACCTATTTATTTGCATTGCATTGCAATCAGCAGGATAACCAGATTCAGTAGGAGCAGAGCCATATACACGTACAGAGAGTACTGTTCTGTAATCAGACCGTTCCTGCTCCAAATACATTAATACTGTATTCACTCTTTGCACGGCTCTACGGTACACACACAACTCACACAAGGTGCAACAAACGAAAGAACGAGAGCCAATTAAGTCTTCGAAGCTGCTGCTGCTGCGATATTTTATTTCTCCTTAACTTATTCATCTTACATGTATCAAGCGTCCACATCCGCACATGTAGTATAGCCCTGGTTGTTGGAAGCATAGCGGTTACACAACACAATAGCCATTATAGTGGACTTACTCGCTTTTAAAGTATGATTATAAGCATAACGTAACCTCTACAGCCTGAGTAGCGTAATTACTAGCTAGGAATTTTATATGGAGTGGTTGAAGAGTGCAGAAATGGAGAGAGTATTGCGAGAGACTCCTTCCCTTTCCCATGAAACGAATGTATCGGTGTTGTTTGGTTGTCCCTGTCCTTCCTCCTACTGTCAATAGTTGACAGAGCCAGTGTCAGTCAGCCAAGCTACACATCGCTTGAAACCAAGTCAATCCAGTCAAAAAATGAATTGTCAGTCAGAATGCAGAGGAGGAAAAAATGAAACGTCTTCTGAGGAAACCTGTCTTCTCTCGCTTCATCAGGTCCCATCGGCCAGACTAACTAACTTTTAACACTGCCATACCCCAACTAACAATAAGTAAGTAATAGGCCAACCTAGAGCTATACACTCTTCTACTACTCTAACACTAACTGCTACATCCAAACTACAACTACTAATCTAACAAACAACAACTAACACCTACCTCTACTTTCGTATCCTTTTACACAGCCCTCTATAAGGTCCAACTACTTCGTGTCAGAACAAACTTAAGTTTAGATTACACTACCTACACAATGTTCATATTGCAGCGTAATAGACACATAAAATATAATAATATCGATGAGATATGATCATGAGGACGGAGCACAAGTTTCGTCCCATGTAAAGATCTGCAAGTACAAGCTAACTAAATTAAAATGTTCTTTTAACCGCATATTACGAACACAGAAATGGAGCTGGCCATAGTTTGCATACATAATGAATCAGGTATTATTGCCATTTATATAGCCCATTCAATTTTACTCAAGTTACATTTGCACACTACATCAATCCTCTCTCGAATTCGAATTTAGATTAGAAAAGTTGTCATAAGCATGACATTTGCATAAAGTTATATAATAATAATGTATAAAAATCACGTCGGTATACATACATGTAAAATGCATTACAAACACAAAAGCTAGAGGTATGCAATTTAGCACACGAAGGCATAATCATTTAAAATTGGAAAGACATTTTTAAATGAGAATGCACCTTCAGCTGTCTGCATGTAAAGAATTACACTTGGTTACGCAGAAGAGATACATACAGCAAGAACAACAACAATGAGAGAATTGGGTAAGTTGAGGATTGAGCAGGTAAGTTAGGTACTTCTTCTATGTCTCCCTCCTCTGCCCTGCGTCTCCCTGTTCTGTTTGTGTTCACTTGCTCATTTGGCTAAATTGACTGTTCTGGTGGCAGTAAATCTTGTGATGGGCAGTAGTTGTTATTATTGTACTTTCAAATAGACATACACGCAAATAATGATGGCAGTGAAATGAAAAGTATTCTACCTACATTACTTTAGCCCAATGTCCTGCATGTCTGTAATACTAGGCTATCTATGTAATGTTACGCTTGGGTATCATAGTGAATAATAATGCAATAAACTGGAGCTGGAGGAATTCGAGTGGAGTTGACTCGTTTGTTTAGTTGTTGCCGTCAAGGTTATTTAAAAATTCTATGTCACGTCATACCCAGCCAGAAGCCAGCAGTTGTATTGTTATAATATTATTATTATATTTATCTCCTTTACACTCCATTTATTTTCGTAATACAAAATACAATGCAGGGATGTTCGTTAACTTCATCCTTTACTCAAACTATTCAATGTGATGCCATGTTTTTTGTGTTGCAGACACAGTCTGATCAAATTTCAAAACTAAGGTGCACATATTCACAAAATAAAGCATATAGGCACACACAACAGACATGATAGTAATTATTATTATAAACTATCTCAATCTATAATACATAGCCAAGTCAGACTATTATGATGACTATAGACTATGGCTATTGAAAGAAATATTTCAATTAATATTCGTATCGTACTACCTACATACAGTAATGAAATGAACTACATCGACTTCATGTAATAAACTACTCACAAATACAAACAGCATGTTTACTGTGAACATTTTATGTTGTATGCAAAGTCAATAGTTGTGGCACTTCCTGGGATCCCTGAATTATCAAGTTCATAGTCTAACTGATATTGTTATCATTTTATGCTACGATTAACAATGCTTAACAATGAACATTTGATAATGAAACAAGCAAATGCGGGAGTAGAATTTCATTATCTATACAATTATCAATGGCTTGATTGTTTAGGGTTGTATAAAATAATGATATTGAAATAATTCAGAATTAAACTTGTCAAATATTCAAATACATAGTGCACACGTGCGTGATATTTACATATGATTCTAACTAGTAGTCCATAGTTCGAAGTTCGCATTCATTGTTAAGGCATAATGATTCCAAAACCATTCTTTCGATTTAGTTTTGTGTAAGCGTTGGAGATAAATACTTGTACTTATATTTTTTAACACAACAACACAAGTAACTAATAATAACGAAGTTTGAAAGTTCCATGAATGCACCCTATATCAAAGTAAAACCATTAACATTTAAAATATCATTCTGTCAAATAAAAATGTATTTGTTTAAATATAGGATACTTAATTGATGATAACAGTTAATGGTATAGATAAAACAGAACAGCTTAATTTTTTAAGCTTACAAACAATTAGATGAATTTGGCAATACTAAACACTTCAAAAACTTGAAAAATTAGTGATAATGATTACAATAAGCATCTCTCAAAAGTTACATGTATTTAACAGATTACACTAATAGACTTCTCCAGTTGTAACAAAAAAACATTCCCACCAAGCAAGTAAAGCAATGTTATTGAATTAAAACATCATTAAAGTCTTCATCGTTTCAACGAATGTTATAAAATGCTAATAAATTAAACATAAAATACGCTAAAAAGTAACAAAATACTTTTCAAAGGCACAGACTACAGTATAGTCAAGTTTAGCACTCTCGGTTTATAATAAAATATAGGATGGTTCATGATTCTGTACTTGGCAAACACAAGTGGTACCACTAAATTTTGCATAAAACGTGCTGTCGTTTTCCGGAACATACATAATCTGCGACAATGATACAGATAAAATATTTTATTGCCAAAATCTCCAGCATCTATCTACCATTTGCATTTTTCTCTTGGAACAGCAATATCGATTTACACTACAATAACAGCCAATCTTCTCTTTAACTGTTGTGCAGAATAATTCTGTCTATAATCTTAAAGCAGCTTATTTTGTTCATGTAGATAATATAACTATGATTGGCCAATCGCGGAATCTCAAATTGTGTTAAGGAAGGTAGAAGGTAGATATACAGGAATTGTTTGAAAAGAAAGTTATAATACACCTAATATACTGAAATAGTAATGCCTGTTTGG
>JABASD010001432.1:0-40518 GCA_019776165.1 Pogonognathellus flavescens
CAACCATACTTTATTGCTGGAAAATAATAATAAGAAAACAATTCCATGATTAATTTATATTTGGTTGCCTAGACTACTAGTCCCTAACTGTGAAACATACTGTAGTTAGTACAACCACCTTTTTTGTCTGTTCGTTTTTAAAGTCTCTGCTATTAAAAAGAATCTTGTAAAATCTTTAAAGGTAGACAATCGCTATGGGAATTCATGTACATGAATAACGAAAATATTTCTGCTCATTATTTTTACCAATTAAAAGGAGTGTCACTTTACAAGCAATTGAACAGTTGAAGAGACGAGGTCAGAAAGAGACGAGAAAGAAGGAGACGCAGAAGTTGTAAAGCAATCAGTGTTGTGTAGTAGAATAGTGAAGACTTAGAAAAAATGAAAATTTGCACTGTTTTGTTAAGTGTGCATTTTCTGTTAGTTTACAATTCTCTAAACTCATCTAATTTTGTGTTGGGCCAAAAAGAAAATAAAACTGTGGGTCCTCCCAAAAGGAAGGTCCGTCAGATATATGGATATAGAAAAGTTCAATTTTGTGTGACCGGCTATGATGAGCCAGAACTTCATGAATGGCCTTTCAACCAGTTCATTCATTTGCTTCGAAGAAGTTGGGAGAGATTCCATACGAACGAGAAATTCAGATACAACATCAAACTACATGAAATAAAGACTGAACAAACTGCAGTTGGTTACACAGGCGGTCTCTATAAAACAATTCATATCATTTTCACTGCTGAGACAAAAAGGGATATTAATGAAGACATTGAAGAACAATGGAACCCATTTGAGATTGAAGGATTGATCCTACAGGCTAATACAAATCCAGACTCTCTTGGTATTCCTGTAGGAGAGTTTTTCGATATCAAAGGAGATGAGTTGCAATGTACGGATTGTAAAAATCATAACCAATGGGGTCGTTCGATTCCCTGTAGAAAAAGATCTATTGTACACATGGCGGTACTTATTCATTCCACCTTCATATCTACGACAATAATATGCTCCAATGATTTCTGACTACGAGCTTTAGTTTATGTTGCTATATTGATATTCCTAAATACTCTTGCAGCATCCAAGTGTGTTAGTCTATCACCATGAAATGAGACCATACAAATATGTAAAGCTATCTGAGACAGTCGGCAAGCAAACTGAAGTGCATGCAAATTTTCGCTGGTACAGTACTCCGTGTGCTGAAACTAGACGACTTTTCTTTTAGTAAGAAAGTTATAGTTGTATTTGCATATTTGTGCCATTAAAATATAAGAATGAATTAAATTGTTTCTGGATACATGTATCTTAGTTTGTTGGTTGTTCGGAGTTTCAACGACAACCAGTACGATGTGTTAGGCCTTGGTCCTTACGAAGTAGCTATTCGCACCTCGATTTCTCAGTCGGACATTCATCCTTCACCAATTTTTCAATTTTTCACTGAAACTGCAACTTGTCATGGAAAAAGATCACAGGATATTCAAAAAGAACACCCAGAAAAGTTTCTAGATGTCGAAATGTCAAGCAAATTCGACTGCTGCATAAAAAACGAAGGTATTCTGAAGGTATTTATTATTTTATTCATGCGGCAAGATAGAATTTACTAGTAATGAATCTTTTAT
The DNA here is from genome assembly GCA_019776165.1 of Pogonognathellus flavescens. Classification (NCBI taxonomy): domain Eukaryota; kingdom Metazoa; phylum Arthropoda; class Collembola; order Entomobryomorpha; family Tomoceridae; genus Pogonognathellus; species Pogonognathellus flavescens. The sequence goes on from JABASD010001432.1 coordinate 1,611, forward strand.
TTCAACAGAAAATCCAAAAAATCCAATTTTAAAAGAATACCATGAATCGGTAACAGATCCAACATACAATTGTGCAGCGGCTGGCAAACAGAACCCGTACACAATTGCCTTCACCAAAGAATCTTGGCAATGCGCTTTTCCCCCACCAATCAAATGTTCATACAGAGCACAAAATGAGAAAGCTAATAAAGTATATCAGTTATGTGTAGCTTGTCCTACGTTACAATCAACGACTACTAGAGCTCCTACCAAAGCACCAAAATCTATTATCAAAAGAACTACACATGGAATGATGATGATCATGACGAATTTTTGCCTACAACCGATAGTTATATACATAGCAAGGTTTTATAAAGAAACTTATAATGGCGTTCCTTGTAAAGGCACCAAGACATGGTATTGGGTACGTAAAGATGTTCTTCCTTTTGTGGACAATTTCCCAACATCCAGTTCTTAAGAGATATGATTTCAAATAAGAACAGCATGACCTTGGTAAAACAACATTTTTAAAAATTATACAGATGCATATGCTCGGAGGAATGATTTCTTCTACCATGGTTTATTTTGGGTATTTTTCTGGAGGATCTGAGAAGGAAAACCAAGCCCATGTCATTTTGGGAAGTAAATATTTTGACTTTTTTGTAAATATAAGTATTTTCATACATATTTCGTCTGTTTTCGAATATGCAAATGTTTACAAGAAAAATTAATTTTGAATTAAAACGATTTATGAATGCATTGATTGGTGTAACAAACTGTATAAACTATGCGCAAAATTGACATTTTCCACGCATATTTTTACAATTTGTTGTTATGCATTTTGGAACTTACGTAGACAAAAATATTTATGTATTTTTAAGATACGTACATCGTAATATTGGCTGTCTGTTACATGACTGCATGGGGAAGAAATAAGAATTCCATTATTAATATATTCATGGAGTTTGTTCATGGATGCTTGGGATATACAGTGATTATCTTAGCAAGTAAATTTGAAACCCCTTTTTTCATTTTTACATACCAAACAACCAAACATAGTTAGCATCTTTTGCAACTCATAAAATATGTCGGAAAGAAAGCCTTCATTTTATGGTGATTATACTTTGCAGTGTTTATTATCGCCGCCACACCCCAATTAAAACAAGGTTCTAAACTATGCAATTTCCTGATGTTTGGCTTTCAAGGGGTCTTCATGATAGCGATGACGGTATCTCTTTTTCCAAATGCTTCTATACTAATATAATATTTCAATACTATTATCGGGGTATATTGTTCCATTTTCTCATTGTACTTTGTAAAATGTTTTTAGGCGCATGTGTGCTGTTGGGATAGTAAATTCGGAATGATGCCTAAGAGACGCCATTTCCCTACCGTTGAAGCAAGGTTTGATGAAGTTAAAGTTCCGGTAAGTTAATGCAATTCAATTTACACGTGAAACAACTGTTGTTTCTAGAACAGTGTGTAGTGTAGGCAATGTAGTATCTACGTTTTCACGTTTGGGTTCATCTTACTTGAACCATGCCAAACTCTATCATCTATTCACTAAAATAGAGTTTGGTATGCTTGAACCCACTCCCCCAGATTCGGGAAAACGGGTTTATGTGACAAAAATTTGCGGCTTCATATTCAGCTCGAGCTCCTCTCATATGGGAATCCTAGATACGCCCTTGAGTATTGGTATGGTTGGTGATTCATTAATGAGTTGTTTGTTTGTACTATTGATTTAGGGAGGAAAATTCCGAAAGACTATGCTCACCATATTTTGGCTAACGACTCTAGCGCTGTCTGTCACTTCCACGTTTTTGGAATAAGGGATACGATGAAATAAAAATAATGCTTAAATCTTCCAAATGACAAGTGTTAAATGTAATATTTTGTATTGTTAATAATTGCTAGCGAGATATAATACAAATAATATTGTTTTATCAATAACAAGAATGATCGTTTCTTCTACCGCACTCGTCCTGTTTAAAATCAATTTAATTTTAGAATATTTAACATTAACATAAACTATGTTGATAATTTCTTTAAGCCTTTTATATATAAATTATGTATTATTAAATATTATACCAACTACAAAGCAAAGTTTTGTATATAAAATTAGTTGGTACTTACTACTAACTAGAGTACCATGCTAGTGCTACAACTACAAATGCAGGTTTACATAAAATATAAGTATTAAAGTATTAATCATTACACATTACAGTACATTGATTCTTTGGTCTGTATGGTAATAGAGCCCGAAGAATTAGTAGCGACATTAACACCTTGTAATTTGTGACAATCAACAGCGGTTATTTTCACAACACCACGATCCACCCCAGCACTACAAATAGTAATTAATATTTGAGCAGGTTCTCTGGACAAAATTATTTTGTCCTCTGGGCCATAGTTGCATACTTGAATAGACACAAGAGAGTCAATTATTCCAACCATGGCTGCCAAAGCTCCTATAGTTTTAATTGTTATATCGTTTACTCTAATTATGTTATTCGTTTTATGCTCTTGATTGACAGACACGAAGCTATACAAAAAATACATGTTGCATACTTGTTAAATCCCCGTCTTCTACAAATAAGTTTATATTGGGCACAAACGGTTTTATTGTATACCTTGTTCCTTGACGAATATAAATGTTCCGACTTCCAGGATTCTCGTTGTGGACTGGAACTTGATTAAAAGCGATATTTTTCTTAAACCGCAAGATGGAATAATGTTGCACCAACTAAATGGATCATTTTCATTATTATTATTAATAATTGCAACTATTGCGATTTATTTAATTTAAATGAACCATGTACCGTAACAAATAATCCTAAGCAGAGAAAGGAAACTTCCATCCACCCGTAATAATCAAAAGTAGATTTCTCGGAGTTGAAACAACCTTCTTCCCATATATAACTAGCAAGCACGTTGCCTTCTGCACAAAATCCAATCTGTTGAAACCATAATTGGAATTAGAAGACGTTTACTACAAATTGGCTACTAAAATTCATACTACAAAAACCCCACCATAACGAAAGTAACTAAATATTTTGTTTATTTTAATACGAAATGAAATTCAAAAATGCGGACATACATTTATATCACAACAAGCTTCTGGATAAGTAGGGCTCACTTTGTTCCAATCTTCGTAACCGAGTACGCCACAACATTTTAACTGCGATCGATATTATTATAAAGCACAAGGCGATATTATGTTTATTAATATTTTTATAAATAATATTACAAAACGTAAGCAGCAAAATGACAACGGTAATAAAATAAGGTTTTTTAGTTTTGCATGACTTACGGCATGTTGTGTAATTTTCCATCTGAGGGTGGTAGTGGTATTTGATTCTTTCATCTGAAGCCTCATGGTATTGTTTAGATGATGGACATACTGTACGACGATAGTTGAAACGGCAGGAGTAGTAAGGAAGAAGAATACAACTTCAGCAACGGTAATGAAATGTGTTACCTTGCAAGATTGATAATGGAATTATTATTAAGAAAATATGCATTTTTTCAATTACTAATGAAATTAGCTTACAAAAACCGAACAAATATTGGCACAATTTTCCAAAAACATCATGACACAAACAACCAAAATCTGAATAGTCGAAACAGTGGCAGCAATGAGAGGAATAAACGGATAAACCGTCTCCGGACAAAATGATTTATAATCAGGGCAATCTCCCTGAATATGAATAGATGCCAACGGTGTAAGTAAAGCTTCCCATGCGAATGTATGAGGGATCGCCCATTTTATCTCCATGTAAAGCCACATCCAAGCTGAGGTTCTAATCTGCATATTTTGAGAATGTTTAAGAAAACACAATTTTAAGTAAGCATTCTACAAAAATAATTCGTAGTAAAACTGAAATTCTGAATCTTACAGCTTGAGTGAACATAACGAGCCACATAACTATGTGAAGATTACATATCAATGTAATTCTTTTCATCCATCTTGAATTTTTTGGCTTTCTTTTCCTGTTGTTAACAACGTTCCCTTTTCCAGACTCAGCAGAAGAAATAGCCTCTATACAATTGAATCCGCTGTGATTTTCTCGTTGATTTTGAGAAGTGCTGGAGTTGATGGAATAATTATTATTGAATTCCTCCATTGCGTCGTATGCTTACGTTATGTTTCATTGGTATCATAATAGTATGCAATGCACTGGTGAGCTAGAGAAATAAATAAAATGATTATTATAGTTGATGTTGAATTGTTGTGACACCTGGGAGAGATCAGCTACGGTTGTCTGTTTCTGATGCTGTCGATCAAATAAAGTCATCAAATCAAATTATAATACCTAAATAGAATAGACTAAATACCTATGTAAGATCAAACTAAAAACAGGGGAAGTGAATAAAAAATATTTTTGGTGGGTATTCTCAGTATTCTGGTTATAGGTAAACAATGCAAACAAAGTTTTAGTTTCACATTCACACAGGTCACACACACACCATTTAATCATGATTTGTATCGATTTAAAATAAAGCGCCAATAAAGGTAAGCATTGATTTGAAAAATGTTTCATGGAAGTGTTTATAACACTTGCAGAAAATCATAGATAACATCATGACTATCACCAACCGATGGCAGTGGATAAAGAGAAAAAATCAATTTATGAACCATGCGAAGAATACTTTAAGAATTCAATGTGAATCAAATAGATTTGATAGGCTTTAATGATTGGATTTTAGAGGAACAATTACAAAATGTGTTGATAAAACATTTTTTCGTTAATGTAATAAATAAGTATTTCATGTTTATTACTGTGTCGGTTTGGCAAACCTTGAATAGAGGTCAGGCTTTTACTACTACATTATATATTCAGAGAACTTAAAATTTTTATACAGACTTTTTAAACAGGAGGCGTCATTAAAATTAAAAATCTGGCTAAAATTCATTTCATAAAACTGAAGTTATTTCATGATGCCCTGCTTGATTTAGCATTTAGTGGTCAAAACTTCCAAGCCTCTTCTAAAATAATAGTACCGAAACAGTCACGAACTGCTCGCAAATTATCAGCTTCTAATTCTTTTGGAAGATGAATAATTTCTGCAGCCGATTTTGCATTCGAATTTTGATCCTTTTGCCTTTCACCCGCAATCTGTTCAACAGTTCGAAATTATTACTGGTGTAGAGTTATTGAAATGCCAATACATTATTAAATGGCAACATAATATCTTAATCGGTCAGGTAATCATCGTTTACAATTTACCAAAAGCTTCCTCCCTTGAAGAGCGAAAGTTATATCTTCATCTTTGAATCCTGCCATATCGACGAAGAATCGATATCTCTGTTGTGTCTCTTGTGTGTCAGCACCGGTTAGTGATACACTGTAGACAAGGACAGAATTTAAAAAATTACAAAAATAATATTTTTGTACTCTAAATCCTTTCTGACGGTAGTAAACTCTACCACCATTACCTATACATATAGAAAATGGATAAAATGTCAATGTTGTAGTAGTATACTAGAAGCCAGAAGCGTTATTATTATTCTTCTTCCACCTTTTTGCGTTCTTTACTTCAAGGATAAAAAAGAATGACCTTTTATTACACTCACCGCAGATCAGTTGGTGTGCCAAATGTGTTTGTTAAGGGCGCAGGACGATGTGGAGTAGGGATTCCTATGATTCCTTTATCAACATAAAGTTGTTTCTTTGGTAGACTTGGGACTTGAAGAATGGCAGAATCTGTTCTCTCAGTTTTTTCTTCTTTCATTTTTTGTCTGTGCTGTTTATCATTGTAAGCCACTGTATTGATCTCACTGTGTGTTACATGATGACCAGCAAGTAACTTAGACTTCAGATGATAAGCTTTTGCTTCTGTGTCCAAGGCCGGGTTAAGGTGAATTGGAATTGGTATATCGTGAATGTATGGTGAGTTCCTCAGAATAAATCGACTTCCTAATTTTTGATGTAAACTACTCGGCTTTTGAGATTTGAATTGGTCCTGGTATTTTATTTGATATGCAGGGTAACTTTCTCTATGCAAGGTTATCATCTTTTGCCTGTAAGATGGTTCGTTTGAATGTGACGTATTTCTAATTGAAGGTCTGTTGGGTTGTAATATAAAAGCCATTCCTCCTACCTGTGAGAATTTGTGCCACGAATTTTTGGTGCATTTACATCAATTCCTTTGTTTTACTTTCAATTTAGCTGGTTGCATCCAAGTCAGTTGGTTTGTACTAAGTAGGTATGAGTTCTATCATGTTAATTTATGTATATTTCATTACATCAATGGTATTATCTGAACATGGATGTGTCTCAGTAGAAAGTTCTGCAGGTGTTTGGTTATATTCTATAATATACTGCGCAGGTTGCTATAACAAGTTCTGGATCAGAAAGAAAAAATGATAAAATTTCGTTACAACTTACATCTGAAAATGCATTTAAGGATGACGATTATTCATGTGTCGGTACCGATACTTATTACCTACCGATTATAAATACTGCATTACTTTTAGGGGTCAAACAGCTAAGGCAGCAGCGAGAAATTCCATTTTTTTCATTACATTGTCATACAAAATCCATTTAATTTGCACGACCGAGAATGAACATTGAATGAAACATCTATCCAAGATTATCCGGATTGAACTAACCGGTAATCCATGCACCTAACCAACATCTAACAGAATCCCCGAATGAAATCGTGTAGCTATTCTATATATCTATCAAAACGGAACTTACTGCAGGACTTATTTTATATCCATTTAATATTGACGGATGTCCTTCAATAAAGAATACAATGGTTACTTTTACTATAATATTATTATATATAGGGATAGTAGTAGTAGTACTCACTTTTCCTCAATAAGACTTATAAAGGTAGATACTCTTATATAATGTGATGTTTGAGGCAAACTGATGCCCTGATCTGATGTTGTAGTACTTAGCTCTAACAAAATAAGATCTGTTTCTTTTCTTTGGAAATGGTGTAGATGGATAGATCAGCAGGAGAATTAATGGTAGCTGACTTATATAATACAAAATGTGGATATTACTCTCTTCATAAATACAGTGGTACATATAAGTTCTCGTATTTTTGTGAAACTGCAATAATGAATAATATGATTTTATTTTCTGTATCCATAGTTAGAGCGACGCCATGAAAGGGTATTTCGGTATTTGGTTGTTGGTTGACAAGGCAAGGCCAAACAACTCCCCATCGTAGCAGCCGTTGGTGTTGTGTGTACATCTGTAGAATAAGTGAAGGAAGTGCATTTGTACACATATAGGACATTAAGACACTCAGACACACACAACGTACATATTAAGTACCTAACGAAAACGAAATAGTGTGGTGAGTGTGTGAGTGCTGGCTGATGATGGTTGGTGATGGTGATGCGATGGTCGGATGTCGGATCGGAGAGAGATGAGTTCAGTTCAAATGACTTGAGACACATGCCCAACAGATGTTGGGTGAAGAGAGAAAGAATCCTACTAGTACTAGCACTAGTATAGCATTAGTGCTATATGGTACCTCTATACGAGTTTCACAACCTTACTTTTAGATCTTGCTAACATGTTATAAGCAAACTACAAGGAATGATGGCACATATAGCTCATGAAAACTTGAAGTTGGTTGCTTGCGGTACGGAGGAAAGATCCGGAGACGGAGAGCGAAATAGTGACACAGAACCAGTGCCGTAGTGAGAGTTTGTGTTCTACGAAAGAAGCGAAAGAGAGAACAGACAAAACGGCTTGAATTATTACACTGAATTACATTATACTCAACGTCAACATCACATACGTATAACCTAAGCCTGACTTGCCTTTCTTTGTTGAACTTCCTTGTAAAATATGTTTTTGTGTGACTAGTGTGACTCAAAGGGTCTATACTTTTCTGATTTCACTGTAATACTAATGTGTAGTGCCAACTCAAGTGTAATTGTGGATGATATTTCACTTCCTTCTGTTGGTAGACGTACTACACACTACACATATCTCTATTAAATGTCAGTGTAGCCTCTTTGAAACACTCTACAAATAGGCAATATACTAGATGACTGCAATAAAAGAACTGATATACTCACAACTCACGATCAGAAGTATAGCAATTTCATGTCACCATTTTTCTAAAACTCTAATATGTCACATAAGTATTTATTGTTGGAAAATATAGCATGAAAGTGTGTAGTGGGCTTTATAGTAAAATGAAAAGGTTAGGTTTACAGAATTGCTTGAACTAGTCCTAAAAGCAAAGTTTACATAATAAAACATTGCATCAATTCAGGGTTTTAAAGGACAACAATCATAGTTGTCTTTCAGCTTAGTTAGTAATGCGATGTGAGTGAGTATTATTGACGAGCAACTATACATTGTGTATGTAACGGTAAGTGTGAACGTGAACTGACTTGGTTTTGACTGAAGAGTCCACACACGACGGATCTCCTCTCATGGGTTGAATTAAATTACGTTTTCCAAAGAATTCTAGACCACATATAATATCATCACTATCGCTATGCGGCTTAAACTAGTCCTGGGCACATGTTTGCAGGAAAATGTAACGAATAACTATAATTTTGATCTCACAAAGTCGTCGTCGACTTTACCACATGCGGGCAACGGCACACGGAAAATAAACATTACATTATACTGCAATGACTTTGGCTTTTGCATCTTAATTTGTTGTGCTCATGTACATGTAATTCTGTGGGCCTACTATTGTGGCTTACGAATTACATTCATACGATCATACGATCATTCATACTATGCGGTGCGTGGTGGATAAATGATAAGTTAAGTCAATTCCAATTCAGTAATGTGCTGTACTGTGCTACACTATTTAACCTTTCTAGGCTTAGTATCTAACAAGTAAACAAGTCTAATACACAATCAGTATCTTTTACCTAAGGGCATTTATTTCAGTTCGTAGAGTGTGCTCCTCTAGAGTCATATCAAAAAAACACTACCACGTAATGCAGCAGATTACAGTAAATTGAATTTTAATATTTCAGCAAGAGTAGTTTTTTTAAATACTTTTACATCAGTTATGCGCACAATTTTAGATACACACAAAATCATGTAATGCATGGATTCCTATATATAAATTAAATTATCGGTGTGTTTGGATTTTAGCTTGATCGAATTAAATTATGTGCCACTACTCTGCTGCTACCTTCACTACAGAATTTCTTATTCACCAGCTGCATTCACTAAAGCTGGTTGGAGAAGAAATCATCTTGAAGTGTACATAGGTAATTAATGAAGGATCTCTAGTAGTTATTCGTCTACTAATTCAAATAGAAGGCTCTACAGTCTGTATATGCCCGTGTCCATTTAAGACGGTTCAGCATAGGTATTAGGCACTATGATTAAAAAAATGAAAATGTTTAGAATCAAGTGCAGGGTCTGCTGAAAATTGCAATGATAGAATCTCATTCAGACAAATCCAATTGAATTATACATTTGACTAAAGTTTTGTTGAAGTAATAGAGAAATTCCAATAGAACTCAACTCATTTTCTGCTAGCCCTTGACTTTAGATTATTGAGAAAGCATAAAAGCACACATTGTACTGAAGGTAGTTCACAATAAATGGATATGTCTTTAGAAATTGAATGTATCGTTGTAGGTTCTGAAGCACTATAAACCTATAAACTACCTTATGTAGGTGTAGTAGTAATAGCCTATAGTGTACCACACTTGAATTCTACTCAACAGTCGACTCAGGTCAAGTAAGGTCTACCGAAATCGACTGCAATCATCATTCAGTAAAATATTCAGACAAGTTAGCTTTGCTCTTTAAGTTGGGCTGCAGCACTTGAAGGTACAGACAAAAGTGGAGAGAGTCTTACGTGTTCTCTGGAAGGATTCCGCATGAACTCTCGTCTGCTCCCATACAGATATTATGTAGTAATGTTTTATGCAGCCTAAAAGCAAACAATCAGCTAAACTACTTTACTTACATAAACTGCTTTCCTTCCTTCCACTACGGAATACGTATGTCTCATGCTTCTTGCAACTTTACTTTCTACTCTCCAACAATTCATCAATAATTAGTAAAATACAGCAGGGACTCGTCTTGCCTTGTCTCGAGTCTCTCTCTCAGTGTCTGTTTCTACGTAGACTTTAATTCTTCAGAACATTTCACTTGTCTTGGAGTTGCATTGACTTTGGCCTTCCACGAGAAACAACTGCCACCAACACTATACGCAGTTCAGCTACAATACTTCTACAATCGTAAGATTACATTGCACATGGAGTAGGTGTTCCAGTATATTTATTATAGATGCATATCTGTAGCTCGGTTTATTTCTATATTTGATATTACATAGCTTTAAGCCTGGGACTTTACATGTGATTCTGTTATATTCTACTCAAACTGCTATGGCTATTTAACTTATTTATTATGGAGACCAGCAGGAAAGTGTTGGGTTTCATACGCGTCTTACTCCCGCTGTCCCGCTATGAGCTAAGCACTACAGTGGATTTCTTTTCTTTTACTTATTGCTGGCAAATGTGCCCAGAATGTTTATGAGACTATTCTTTTCCATTCTTTCTCTATATTTCTGTGGCTCACTGGATTCACCCTCTCAATTTTATTTTCATGTTGACTTGACTATAGGCAGTTCAAGATCACTCGGTCGTCTGAACACCGTAGTCCAGTTTACAGACATCCCCGCAGTAAACGATGCAGAATGGTGAAACAAAGCCAGAGAGAGACTCGCTTTAAACGAAGTAAACTTTGTTGATCTCCGGAGACAAAACAAAGCGAAACAGTTTAGCAGTTCTCTCTGCTAATGTCTCACTATAATATAAAGTTAGCAGTTACCCACACAAGTACACGATCTTTCAATTCTCAGTGTTCCATATTTTATTCCCTTTGCCAGTACGGTTATCTACTAATGGTGTGTTAAAGAGTTTATACTACTCTTTAGTTTATCTGTTCTGCCTTTGTCCTTCTAAGCACAACAGCAAAAGGCTTACAACTAATAGTCGGTTGTATTAACAGCTTCTAGAGCGTGAAGTTATAGTTCTATACTCGCATCTACCAGACAGTGTTACTATAATAGTAGATTCAACATTGTACGCAACAAGGACTGCAAAATTAATGAAACTACGTTCAGCGAATAACATTGTTTAATGTGGTAAGGTAAGTACTAGGACAATATTTTTCAGGTTATATTAGCTTTGAATTAAATGTCTTCTGATGCAATGTAGAAAATTCTTTTAAACGTGTAGTGATCGAACTAACTAAACTAAACTACAGTACTAGACTAGACTACTGTATCATATTGATAAAAAATTACGTAATAAAATTTCATTCATACAAAATCACACTCGAAAATGCAACTACATATTAATTACTTTTACGTAATACGCAAAGTAATAAAAATGTGTGTGGAGAGTGGAGGTTGACGTATAGCTATAAACAAATGCACTGTGATATAACCAATGATATTATTATATGTGTCACCGTAAGAGACAAAATCATCCCACAGCATGAAACTATAAATCGGATAACTAATAGCTATGTGCTACAGCATAAAAATCCTTTGTTATATAGAAATTGTAATATGTACTATTACATAATCTGCAATACAAATGGTTCATCATAGTATTTATACACAAAACTGTACACTTTTTTCAGCGTGTTCAAAATCGCGTGTAAACAAGTAACGACCTGAAGAATGACGGTAACATTAACTTTGACACTGACACGTCAACTGTGCAACCGTGTTTAGCAGCAATTTAATTATTATTATGACTAGCACTACATTTATTTAAAAATAGCCTGTCATTTAATCGAAATATTCAAGCGTTGACGATTTTCAAACTCAAATTTAGCGGTCTTCATCAAACCTGAGTAGAATTCACATAGGAGTATTTAAATTGCAGGGTATTGTTGATGCTGTATTAACACAGTAGTTAGTCTAAAAGGTCAAAGGTCACGAAAGAGTTGACCGATTGACCCCATCTGCAAGCTCAGCCTTCCAGTAACCACTAGAACAGAACACGTGTACCAAATTTTAAGTAATTATCTCAAACTGTTTTTGCATTATCGTGTGAACTGACAGACGGACGGACATATAGACGTCCAGACGCGAAGCGCATTTCCGTACAAGTAACTTGGCTACTTAATAATGAAAGGAAGTTAAAGCAGGCACAAGCCAACTGCTCGTAAGGAAGCGCAATGACATCATCATGAGTGAAATTCTAAATATAGGAAGTAGAGATTTTCACTTTTGTAGTAGCCCTGTAGATATTATATGAGTAAGTAGTTGGAGGAGCGACCGTTGTACACAGAAGGGCTATACAACTTCACGGTTAGTTGGGATAGATAGGTAGACTGAGGATGTGAAACCAACAGCGAGATTCCATTAGTGAATCAGTGAGTGTAAGTTTGCAGTAAAGTCTTCTGACTTGTCTCAACTCAACTGAGAGAGTGAGTTACGTATAATTTCATTATTCGTATTATATTACATAAAACTAATCGATTGGTGCACATAAAGAGATACACGCCGAAAATTCCTCCATTCACACGTAAACCTGAACAGTGTGTCGTAATAATATCATGTAGTAAGTAATTGTCGTCTGCATAAAAGGATCTAGACATCTAAATCAATTCTGCGAACAGCACACACACTTTCCATATAGCAATTCATAGACAGAGTAGAACAAAGTTGACAGACATTTGCAACCTAATCTTTACCTATGTATGGTATAGGCATACCTAAGTATAGCGCTAATACTCGGCTATGCTCTAGCTAAGAAAAGGTCGACCTTCTTCGACAGACAAGACAGACACTCGCACACATTGGAAATTACATTACGACTGAGTGGACTCTCTCTGTGAGTCAGAGACACTCAAATGTGATCTGAGTTGCCTTGTCTTGTCGTGAATTCATTGCCAGCTACCTTTTGTGTAAGTGAGACTTAGTCAGGGAAAGTGTCGCGTTCTCTTCAGAGTGAAGCACTTCTACTACTTAGCTCATATACATACATTATAAACGTGTTGTAGCTCTTATACACTAATACTGTATGTTACACGTTGCTAAAAATCCTCTGTGAATGTTTTTTTCGGATTCAAGTAGACTCTTGTACACGTAAAATTCAGTTTGAAAGAGTTATTGAGCTGGCAGGCAGCAGTGAGAGTGCAACGAAGCAACTAAGATGCCCTGCTACCACCGCCACTACTATTCCTACTAAAACTATCTGACACTCTTCTGCCTCTCCTGTACGCACGCAAATGCAAGGAGACAGCTCTATACGTACAATACACATCCAAGGCAGCTTCATTCCTTTCTAGTCTCTCCAGGCACATCTTGGTCCTCTTTATCTTTTCTATTTACAGTATTCTATCACTCATATTTCATCTTATCAGATCTTCACTTGCACTGCTTTGACTCAACAGCAAACATCGAAGAAAAGTAAGAACGATAAGGTGAGTTCTTCCTTCATTGCAATTTTCACTCGCTAGGTTACAATGTACAAATGCTTAGTGAATTCTGTAGTTCGCTATTATCCGGTATGAACGCATATTCAGTGGGTACTATAATTTTGTATGGCAAAAGCTACAATCTTATACCTATTATGTTTTACATTTTTATAGTAGCAAGTATTAGCTTTACATTCATGCTACGGTAATACTATTCTTGCTTATAGTCAAAGTATATAAAATTATTTAGTACCGAGCAAATATTATTTAGTGTACAAAGTGGTTCTTCCTATCGATAAGGGCGGCATGTGATATATCAGATGGAGATATAACATGCAGATGAAAGTCAATAATAAGTATCTACCAAAAAATAATAGTTTGGTAACACAGTGCAAAAGTATGTGACGAGGAGATATGCTGAAGTATTGCATTTTAGCAAGAGTAAGTTCGAATGCTAGCGTTGAATGAATCGTTCGGTTTTCGGTTTAGCTGAGTTTCTACTGTGTTAGTAGTGTCCTACTCGCAGTCTTCGATGAAGAATCCCTCCACTATGTCTGCTCTCCGACTACCAAGACCAGACCTACCTCCTCAACCATACCGAAATAATATCCCTATATACCTAACCCAGGAGTTTATTACACAACACAGTCACAGTGTATAGAAGCTAGTAGTGCACATGCAGAGATAAAATACGAGTTGTATTTAAGTGGACGAATACCGGGAGGATTTCTGTGCTCTCCTCCTGTTTAGTTCTTCTTATGTTCTGTGTGTCTGTCTATGTCATCCTTTCGGTCCTCCTCCTCCTCCTCTCTTCAATGAGCTACAGTCTCAGCGACAGACCAAGCTTGGCACTGCCAAACCCAACCATACCAAGACAAAGCGTAAGTCTGGACTAAGTCACAAAGTATCTACACACATAGACCAATACTAAACACAACCGTACACTTCGCAGAGCTAGAAGTTGTATTTGTGTAGTACTTACAATAGAACACGGTGAATAGAGCTTTCATGGTTATTATTACACAGTTCTTCTTTCAATGAATAGACGGTAGGAGCAGCAGCAGGAGGAGAACTGGCAAAAATTATTAAGGAAACTGCTATTCTTCGTAACTATTACTACCATTCCTACTTTGTGTGGCACTAAGGTATGTACGGTAGTATGTAGAGTTGGCAGGAAAGAAAGCGAAAGAGTTAGTTGTGCGTTGGTGAGTTATACATGTGGAAGTAGTCGTAGTAGTTCAGTAGTTCTATGACTGCACTACACAGGCTTAGCTCAGCCAGGCAAATGAAAGGGATGCGTACTTGTGTCAGTTGTGTCTCTGTATGCGTTCTATCTCTCTTTGGAGGATACAATGTTTCTGCCTTACCTATCCGCACTACCTACATTACATGTAGAGATGCAATAATACAAACTTGGGAGAGGTAAAGTGCTCGTTCTGTTGTCTTCCCCCGACTTGTGTATGTGCAAGTATAAATATCTGCTTTGTATATATAAGTGAACATTTTGTGTGCTCTGTGCTAATGCTAATAGAATCTTGCGCCCGAAGAAGACTTCAGTTAACCGAACCGAATCACTCACACGACTGTATAACTCAACTCAACTGACTCGACGAAAACGAAAAGCTTTTCTTCATTTGGCACTTGCAACCGGCCTGGGCAACCGAACAGACGGGTAAAACCGAGTACGCTGCACAATACACACATACTTCTTCTTCTGTTACATACTGTAGACACGACGACTATATAATATTATCATACACCCACATAAATCTATGCAAATATTCGCTGCAATATTTCATGTTCAAGTAAATAACAAATAGGTCTGTTCTACGAGGACTGCGTGTTAAAAAATTATTTCGTCTTTCTTTCATGGTTAGTCAGATATCTGTGTAGGTACACTAATTTCTCCTTTAGTGTTTTCGTTATTCGTATAACATTTTCTAAAGTTTTTGTAATTAGATTTTTGGCTAGAAATTACAATTTTACTTTGACGCAACGAGAAGAAGAAGAATAAGAGATCTTGGAGTATTAACGTAACAACGGAAAGAAAGTTTAGTTGCAGAGGAAAACTTACTAGTCTACACAACTCTCGTCAGTGTCTTTAGTACACCAGACACATAACACACAGCACAGCAGCAATATTCTGCCGGTGAAGCAAGTTTCATGTGACCTTTGTTACATTGTGTCTTGTGTCTGATCAGATCCGTTGTTCTCCAGTTGTGGTTTCGGTTGTGATGTGAGACAGTGAGCTCAATTCAGAGCCTGACTGATTGTGTGTTTGAATCTCTTTCTCCAAAGCCCAAAGGTACTTTAGATTTACATGTAATCTTTGTAGTATAGTATAAGTAACATTCATTTGAAAGATAGAAATGCATGGCACACACATACTGCTAAACAACACAACACTATCAGTGCCTGTTCGTCGGTCTCAGATTTCCACTGCTAATATTATATAATACATGGCACTACATCGCCAAACACGTACATTCTAAACAAATACATAGAAACTGAGAAGGAAGATCACATTAAGCTTTGCTTCACCAAACAAAACACAATTAATTCAATGCGCACACAGCAAGACCGTCAAAAGAGACCCCAAGGTACTTTTACCAAACAAAATTGAACACTTGTTTGATGTTTTATTAGACAAGCATGGCAGTAGCGTGTAGCTCATCATTGTTTTACTGGCTAGTCTGTTTAGCAGACACCTAATATTATGAAATACTTACTGCACATCTTTGTGTGAGAATCATGTCACTTCTGTTCACAGAAATACCAGTAGTAGTAGCAAATTTTCCGGGCTCCAGCTAATAATGTTAACAGAAACGGAAGCAGTCACAGTTTATTTTACTTTGTTTAATACTGCTACTTCCATTCTACACAAACCAATGCAATACTTGTATTTACTCCAACCATCATAATTGTATTTGCTTACAAACAGAAGTAGCTGGCTACAACCACAGCACAAATCTAGCCATATTGCACTTGGTTTCATTCAGTATTCATATTTGATAATGACATTAGAAGTTCTACGTAACCATTCTCCTCTAATAATGGAATGATGCTCTGTGTACTGATAGTAGTGGGAACGCAGTGCAAAAGTGTACAGGATAATTTGACTCACCACCCACTTAAGTCAAATAGAATTTCAAGCTTCAAGAGAATTAATACTAGTGGAAACAGTGAAGAGCACTTCAAGATGAAATTTGACTTGCTTTTGCCTCGCGGTCGTCTTCTTCATCTCAGGTGGTTCTGGCCACCATCAATTTCGCAAGTCTCCTCCCTAGTTTAATTGTCTGGTATACTGACGATTTTATTAGTGTGCAAAACCTTAGGACTCGATAAGGATATAATTCTTTAAATGTGACATCATTTGTCTGCATTAAAATTGCACAATTTACTGTTTCAAGAGACGTTTGCCAGCTTTGAGAATAAGCTAAGATATTATAATAATAATAAGTTAAGAATAATTTGCATCCCCGCTGAGTTAAACTGAATCAGTCAAATGTGATTTTTAACAATATATGTTTGTACACTACATAAATTCCTACCCACGATGTGAGACTCTGTACCTTTTCACATACTAACAATCTTCTATTTTCATTCCTATTCCAATTTTTTTTATTTTCAGTTTTTAGTGCATATGCCTAGGGATTTATTTATTTGCACCTTTAGTATACCTTTGGTATATAGTGTAAATACAACTGAGAAATTTGGTTTTATGTTGTATGGAATTAGTGTTAGGAACTGAAAAACTAATGGTAAGTATAAGGTGTTTACTTATCGGTAGGGGTTAGCTGCGAAAGGAAGTTTGAGAGAATGTCTAATTTTGAATTAGAATTTTCTACGTAACATTTCAATAAAGCAATTAAGTGAGCAACTTCTGTTTGATTACATTATAACCTTCACTTTTAGTTGCAAAAGTTATTGGAGTAGCAATCTACAGAGACATCACAAAGTGTTTTTACCTGTGCCTGTAATGCTACTAAGCTATACCTACTACTTTACTGCTTATATTTGGTATCAACCTTGGCTTTGACGATATTGCACAGGTAATATCAAAAACTAGCATTAGACCATTAGGCCTGGTTAACTCTTCCATTAGTATTTGAGTTAACTGTTGTTTTAGAAAGTTTATAGATAGAAGGTGGCTATAAGTTGATAATGTTTTATATGCAAAAGTTTTGCATTTATGCAATGCAAACGGCAAATGAGAGTTTGGTAGTTTCAGATGGCTCGGCATAGAAGCACAAAGTACACAGACCTGCGTTTGCTAAAATGCTATACACTTTACATCTTCCTCTGTGTACCACTTTCACCCAAACCAAACAAAGCTACTGAGAAAACTGGGATAATTTGATTATTTCTTCTATACGCGACGTTTACTCTACCTGCTGATTTGATTTCAGATTCTATTGTCAGTCTTTGGAATGAGTTCGAATTCACCCCAAGTTTCAATTTGTTTTTGTTTGTTGGTCTTATACCAGTTTTGCCGGTATATCTATGTCACCCTTTATAAAATGTTACATCCACTAGTAAATTTATCTAATACGAAAACGTTAGTACATCACAGGATATTAGTATTTCATCCTGAGTACATCATATCATACACCACAAGCGTTTCTATGAATTAGTGTCATATATTATATAATATGTACACGAAAGACTTGTGTTTCACTCTGCATTCATCCGTCGTTCTTTTCTGTTTTCTGGAAACCTGTGTGTTGTTTGTAGCACACTCAGAGTTTTGCGTGTGGTAAATTTTGTACGATAAAGGACTCTACTTTATAGAAAAGGAAAGAGGAATAATAATAAATATGAGAGCTGCTTAAAATAAAGGGAAGTAAAATTTAATTTTGTTTTATGAAGCTTGCTGAACAATAAAAGTTATGAAAGTACTTAAGTTAAATGTTTAATTCCAGGAACTTGGTGTAGCTAATTGTTGTCGTTACTCTTGTGTAAAAGAGACAATAAATGTACTTTATTAAAACTTTCGATGTCTTCATTTGAGAGATGTTGGTGTTTTCATATCTATTACGTTTTCTATTCGAAAGGAGATATACTGTAATAGGACGACGTGCGTTATGCCCTAAAGAGTTGCAACATAAGAAAAATGACAAAACTTCTTGCAAATGTGTAGCCTCTACGTATAGCATAAGTATTACTTGTGTAGCTGGTATAGAAGAGCGTAGAGCCCATGCCCCATGTATAACAACACGTTGGAAGTAAAACTTGTCAGTTACCAAATTAGCAAAAGTTTGTCAAGTCTATTTATTACGATGATGATGAAAAGTCATTAACAAATTCGGATAGCAGCATGTCTTTTGTACTTGGTTGTACCCACTGCTACTTTAGTAGTTTAAGCAACATTCGTTAAACGAAGAATAGTTGGTGTTTTCATACATGACATGCACTATGTGCGCGATTTTCTAGTTGAATATGTTGGAAACAACATGATATCCACCTCTTGAAACGTTGTACGAATTTGGAATATATGTATGAAAGGAATATTATTATCTTATTTGAAGAGAACGCAAACTGCTGAGGTAGAAAATCAATTGGGTGATTTGTGTGTGTCTATAAGTACACATTGATTTTGAAAGGAAATGATAATACCATTAAGTGTATGGCAGGAAGGAATTCATAATAAATCTAGTTAGTTGGAGAGATAGAGGATACCTATCTAATAATAATATTATTGCTTTGTCTTGTTTTGAAGGATTGGTTGAATCTGGTGCAGAGGCGGATGAGTGTAAAATTCCGTAGCAAAGTGCAAATAAATTGAATTATGCGTCGGCATGTCAGGATGTATTTGATTAGATACTTCACTATCACATTATATACAGATAATACATTTAAATTGTCCGTATTTATTGGGAAGGAAGAGCAGTAGGTAAATAGAGATGGGAGAAAACCAATTCATTCGACTGACAGAAAATTTAGGAGGATGGTTGAGTTGCGTAGAACAAGTTTCGTAGATATTTGAGGGATTGATTTAATTATCTTTTAGTGCTATACTTCATACATCCAAGCAAATTCATAGGATTTTACATTTTTAGTGAAGGTAGTCAAGTAATTTAACAATAGCGTCACGTATTTTGTGAATGTATGTAGTATAGTGATAGAAAATTCCTCGGATTATTCCCTTCTGTTTAAATTGAAACGCAATTTACTAATATTGCATATTATTCGTACATCAAAGAAAAACGAGGCTTTGTGAGTTATATTATGTTGAAAACGATTTTTTGAACATTCCGTTCTATCTGTAGTACAAGCAATCCAATATTCGCGATCGTTACATTTTGGAAAGACGCACATCCCATTACGTACAGCTTTAAAAATTTTGCTTATTTATCAGAATATTGCCTGCTTATTGAAATATCTTTCCTGCTTTTTCACAAAAAGCTATAAAATTACGTTCGTTCATAGCCATTTTCTCCTACAATAAATGTCAAGATATTTTAAGTAATTAATTACTTTTTGAGAGCATTCTACCTAAGGTTCATTTTCTATTCTGTACTCTCTTTTGGTATTCAAACCAATTATATTATATCTGACGAAATGCAAAAATACATTTCTACAAAAATGTTGTGCCATTCTTGTGAACTATGACACTATGATGACCTAATTTTAAAGTAACTTAGCATCGCCATCAACCTATGAATTTTTAAAAATACAGTCTGTACCCTCTGTAGCTGAGTTTTTACATATTAAAAAGGTAATGAGCAAAAATGTAACCGAAACGGAAATGGGATGCCAGATGGAATAAATGGTATGGAACGGAAGTAAATGTTTCTAGAAATGATGAACGAAATGTTTCTCAAGACACCTGAATAATTCTCTGAATGTGCCGCAAAATATTTTTAGTTTAGTATTAAATATATTACCAACAAACAACCAAATGAATTTTGTTTGCGTTTCATTATTCAACTTTAACTGATTTTGTCATCTTAATCTGAAAAGACACGCGGGAAAGACGCATGTCGTGAAAACTGAAACCCTTTACGAAGAGCGGTGTTGGTATAAAAGATAAAGAGAAAATATGCAAAGTACCTCTTCAGTTATATCTAAAAATACTTCCTTACTTACACTCTGCTACCTATAATATTACTAGAAGATCGTGGAATGATGTCGCATAAGTAATCAACCTACCAAAGCCAAATTTAATCCGGTTTGTTTATTCAGTAGCTAACCGGTGGTGCGTTCATATATGGAGATTTGGGTGTTGTGGTAATGAGAAAAGTGCAGCTGTCTTAACTCACAGGAACGTTTTCTCATTCCTATTTGATGCCTAGTGTATATAATATTATACATCAGAATGCCGACTAAATGGCATTCGTGTACACCTGTTTGCTTATCGTTTATGCAAATGTTTGTTTCGTCCAAAATGTTATACAATAATATAAATGCATCTTTTAAAATTAGTATGAAATCGGGTACTTTGTATATGTAATATTATACTATCACAAATTATTGAGTACCAGTGTCCAGTATTGATGAAGATGAATGCATTACACAAACACAAAGTGAGATTTGCAAGAATCTTCTATACTCCGGAAAGCTTATAATCATAATTTCACTCTATAGGCATCTTGTTGGTATTTGGCAGAATCAAAGTTCATTTTCATATCCGTGAGATATCAATTGCAATGTTTGCGAAAAGTTTTTAAGTACGTGTTTATCTACTTATTTATCATAATATAATCTGATACATGCATTGCTTTGTTTACTATTTTCAGAATTTTCGGATTAAAACAGAAACACCTTAAGGAAATTGCGGAAATACTCGGAAGTAGATTCTGAGTAAAGACGCAAGAAGCTAACCAACAACAGTAAAGAAACAAACCAAAATATACCAGTCTAGTTTGGTTTGGCTCCCAGAAGGGGTCACTAAAGAAGCAGTCACGGTGAAGCGATCAGTGGATAGTCCTTCTGCGGGGGACGTGGCTCCACCCTCAAAGAAGCGGCCTACTCTGGAGATCCTTTCGGCGGCCCCACCACGTGCCTTCTACGTGCCACCAATCATCCTCCCCGCCGAGGACGCCTTTTCTATGCTCATGCCTGCTTCAACATTCTCCGCGTCCGCTGCAGCCTCAGGTACACGTTCATCGCCATTTTTAAGTCGTAGTCTCAATGTTATGAAGGGTTACAAGTATACCAATGAGTGACATCACCATTCAAAAACCAAGAAAATACTGTAGATTAACATTCACAAAATAGAATTTTCAAAGCATGGAAAAATTTGTGTACTTTATTATTTATTTTTATACAGGATTGTGCTTATTGCTAGAACTCTGTTCTTTATACAAAAACGGATGTGTAATGTTGAATAGAAGCGAGTTTCTGTAGCATCTTGCATTTCTACCATTCTTCGCTATAATGTTTTGATTATACTGGGTCGATTGTTCCTCCAACCTTTGTTTATCATTTTCTACTTACACGTTTACATATCCTGTTTCTGTTTTTGGGGATGATGTTATTCATTGTGTTTAATGATTAGCCATGTACGCCAATTATAAGTAGAAGTAGTTGAAACTATAACTGTTTCAATGTTGATGTATAAATTGCTTACACATTAGAATGTATTAGGTACTCTATGAATTTATGATTACACTTTTATGCACGTGCACTTTATGTAAAGTGATTTACTTGTTACGTGATTGTTTTAAGAGAGGATGTGCATTGTAATTAATGCGTGTTAATGTGATGCATCTGAGCAACAGTGACATGTCACATACGACATTGAGACAGTTTGGTATTAACTCTAACCCATAGACATTGCGTGTAGATTAGCTAATAAGTTAATATTGCATACAATGATTTGGTTGTGAATTCAACTGACAATTCTTTGTAAAATGAAATATTAGTAATTTGTAAATTACATGTTAAAATTAAAAATAATGAATGTAGCTCCACCAGTCAGTCAGAGTCAGGGTTTTGCTTACTCGCTTATATAAGGCTTGCTTACAGCTTCCTGCTTTAGAATTATCTTAGTAATTAATTATTTTTCTTAGAAGTTGAGTTCGATTTACATTTTGACTATTATTTACATAAACTGTGCATTTTTTATTATTTTTTACTAAATTCATTTCATATATTTTATCACTTGTCAGTAAAATGTAAGTACACATTTATTTGTATTATAGTACCTATATCTATTTATCTGTGGTTTATCTATGGAATCTAAAAAAACATGCGCTCGTTTTGGTTGATGTGCATGTGTAGGGATTATAACCGCAAAATGAGTAGGACAAATATGAGCTAATATCGATTTAATGCATATACGAGTGTGGGAGGTTGAATAGGAGTAATACATGTATCGTTACTTAGTGAACACCCTTCACTATTAGAATGAAACAAATGTTAGACCAAATTCAGGTGTGTAAGTTGGCGTTAGATATACTACAACTGATATAGTTATTTCAACAGATATTTTGAATATGAAGAACTTTAATTCACCGACATAAAACTTGAGGCCACACGCTGCACGTGCAAATAAATGCAATGACTTTTCTTGGTAGCTCAACTCAGGCTGTGAGTGAGTGATGATACGGATTCAAAACTATCAAGTTGTTTTTTATTTCTTTTGCTTTTCCGTGTCTCACTGCAGCCATAAAATTTTATTACCTCATTCTATCGCACATAAAGGCTACATTCATAGTACACTTACTTCCTGTTGATGGAAAAGATTTTGATGAACTTTTATACAATGTAACTGAATGAAACACAAGCATTAATTTATAATTACCAACCTTACCTATAATATTTTCATGCGCCTACTATTAGCTATTTTATTTATTTATTCGTAGTGTTTTCAACTTTTCTATTGAGCAAATATCATACAAAATCAAAAAGACTTGGTACTTGGCTGAAACAAGGTCTGTTAAACTCATATATTATTATGATAGTTAAAAATACAAATTATAGGTTTAAATGCGATTAAGAAATCTGGTGTGCCAACAGCTGTCGTTAAAGTGAATTAGGCGTTAACTCCTTTGCTATATTTTATTATTAACATTATTACAATTATAGGTGGCTACATTTTCGTTTCTCATAGGTAATGTACAATACATAATTAACACGAATGTAATACAAGTAGGCCAAGACAGTTTTACAACTTTTGTGTATAACGAGAGTCTGTGTATAAGAGAAAGAAAAGAAAACTCTGTTAACCTACCTAATTTAGTATAATATTACAAATTATTAGAGAGTAGTCTGACTTGATGTGCATTAATTTCTTCTATATTTAAATTATAATCATGTATACCAAAAAGCAATTGTGCACTTGTATCAGTATTTATGAAGAGACACCTCTTTCAACTGTTTTTGCTGAATTAAAATTCTTCAGTGATTAAAGAAGGTAACGATACTGGTGAAATGGAAATACAGATAGATAAAACTACTGTTCATGAAGATACTTAAAAATGAAAAACGGTAGGTGCTGATAGTGCTGAACAAAAAAAGAGTTTATAATTACAATGAAATAGGACCTACGTCAATTTCTGCTGCTTACATTAATTATCTATCAGATTGCATGCGCATTATCTACCAGTGGCAACTGGTACATGAAAAACTAATTTCTTTCCGAATCACGTGTAGTAATAGTAGATTTATGTTGTATGTGTAATATGTTACCTCTCTTTGTGACTCATTTTGTGATTTTGCAATATCAAAGGGCAAAGGCTAAGGTAATATAATCGGTGTCTTATGTCGTCCTGTTTTCGTCGCGGAAAGTAATACGGAGAAGCACACGTGTACTGTACACATATCATGCATTTTCATTACACCAGTGGCTCAGTACGTTGTTGGTCTGCAGCTATGAGACTAACCTTAGTGTGTAAATGCATTGCTACGTGTAATACGGTTAAGGTACCTAAAACACATACCTAGTTAAGTACTTTGGTACTTTTAGTATTTGGACATGGCCAAGTCTTATGACATACCAACAGCCTACCTATATTGGTGGAGACGTAAAAGAGTGCGAACATTGAGTGTCGCATATCTGTCCAGTGTAGGTGCAAATACCTGATGTTATGTAATTTAATGTGTAATGTAACGTACAGTGCCTACGTGAGTTAAGGATGCTCTCGGTGTTTCATTCCATCCATCTTTCCTGTCCCAAGTTGCATCCATCAGACTCTTTTATCTTTTCGGTTGACTGTCTCCTCCCGGAGTATGCACACAACACCGAATAAGTCTGTTTCTACAACCCGACAGAATCGTCGCGTTGTCGTGTTTCCTTTTTCTCACTTTGTACATGTGAATTGTGATTCTCCTCCAATCCAACAAAGCTCACGTTGATTCCTTTGGGGAATGTGAATCGTGCAAAAGCGTTATATAAGACTCTTTGACTTTTCCAGGTTTTTCCATTCCAATTCCGATTCCCATTTCTAAAGTCTACGAAACTGTACATCTGTTTATTCCTACTCTTCTGCGAAGTCTGCCGCGATACACCTCTAATTGTCCTGTACGTAAATGCTAAAGCTATATATAGAGAGAGAGCAAAACATTTACAATTTGTACATGTTGGCTACAGTCTACCTCTGAATAGTATAACTACACTCGACTACCACTGTCAATACCACGTAAGTAGAATTTCATTATAAGGACAACCGTTTTTTGTGCTGTGGAGTATCTCTCGTTTTACTTCAACGTAAGTGCTATAACCAACCATAATATCACATTAGCCAGAGGAAAGGTAGAGTTTTGTCGACAACAGTTCGAATAGGCGTATTATTATAATATTGCGAATAATTACTAGAATTAGGACCTGTACATACACAACAATGCGTGCACTGCATAGTATTACAAAAAGTATACTATAGCTGCAGCTATTTTAGTAAAATTGACTGAAACGCATTTGCAGTGGTATGGAATGGTAGCAAAGTAAGAAACCTGAATAAGTTCTCTATCTGCTATCAGCATCTGTGACACATTTAACACGTACGTGCTGGTTTTATTCCGAGTTGTTATTTTGTACTATCAATGTGGCAAAGAAAGTGTCAGTCCTCCTACAGATATAGGTGTAGTTGTATAAATAAACAACTCTGTAATCAGATTTTAGTAACTTCTGTAGCACTTCTGATTTTATATATACAAATTATGCAATTACTTACAAATGACATTTTACACCAAAGTTACATTCAGTTAGCATAATCTACTAATATTGTACTTACTTTACAGCAGCCTATAGAATCAGTAGAGTTAAAATTGCATCCTTTAAAATTTTACTTTAGCTAGTCAATTTCAATCACGTTCGAGAGAGAGATGAAGCAATAATGGTGCAATAGTGTGCTACTTTGTGTATTAGAGATTTAACAATTTTTGTATACCCGATTCGTTATTGGCCGGGTGGAATTTATTGATGCTTATTATGACGAATAATATAAGTCCTGCGAAGCGTTTCCTGAGCCTAATTGTAATGTAATCATTCCATTGGTATTACCAGTACACAGCTTAGCCGTCATACCAGTATATGGTGTCATAAAAAACAAACCAGGCAGGTCACAGTACTCATGCAAAGGTATTCTATTTATTAGTACTGTATGTGTACACTTTCGCACTCCTATACATATTATTAGAGAGTTGAATTGTGTAATGTAATTACGACTTTTATTTCTTCACCATGAAACAGCTTTGATTGTAAATCAGACAAGCGTCATTTAGAAAGAACAATAAGAGATTTCCGTGGGTGAAGGAAGGTATACGCTAAATACTAAATGGGTGGTAGGTTGACAGAGCAATGCAATTCATTTAAATATAAATATATTGTAACAGTTTATGATGAATCTCTTAATAATATTTATGTACATTCACAGAGTATTCGATGAATATCTGGGTTTAAAACTACTTTTGGTTGGTAGCTAATAAAAAGGACGTACCTTCACTTACTATAGTACGATACACTTTATATGATTATAAAATGAATGTATCAACATAAATGTCAATATTATATTGATATAAAGGGGTATATTATAATGTAGTAATATTAGCAGACTACTTAACAACTGAATATAAGCAAAATATGCCTACGTGGAGTCTGAGAGTCAAGATATCAGTTTTAGCACTTCACTGCACAATAAAATTCTATATCATTAGGATTGTCTTTTTGTTTGCATAGTCAGTTTTTGAGATAAGACGCTTAGATGATTTTGTAAAAGCAAAAGCTGCGGTGCTGTTTGGGAACAGACAGAAGCTCTTATAGCCATAGTTAAATATATTACAGTAAATCTTATGGCGAGTGTGTCAGAACAGAACCGACTTAAACTGAACGATCCGATCTTTCCTTCAGAGTGTAGATTTGTCACATCAACAGCGCAACGAAGAGTGAAGGAAGAGATGAAACGGAACTCTTAGCTAGGTAGGCAAAGTCAGTAGAGTTGGTTGGAAGAAGGGAGAATATTCTGTCTGTAAAAGCTGAAGGAAAGAACGAACACGAGAAATGAACGAGCGAGCCGTTTATTTTTAGACAAATTCATTGACTTCATTTAAAGTTTCAACTTTGGTAGGTTTACAATTTTTTCTGTGTGAGAATCGAAAGGAAATGTCGTCCTCGGGAGATTCATCTCCGGATATATACCGGCGGAGACCAATAAACGCACATTCCAATGTTCAAGCCGCTAGCGATGGCTCAGGCTCCAGCGGTGGGGGTTCGTTTAGTCCTTTTTCTTCTTATGTTCGCTTTATCGTAAATAAAACCCGGGATTTAGTATTAAGTACTCGTAGCCCAAATAATGCCTATTACAATGTCATAGAACCAGTTTTATCAAAAGGTTTATAAATATATGCGAATGAGCAAAGGCAGTGTTGAATATGTAATGGCTTTTGTCAGTCCTCTTATTACAGTTCTTGCGTAACAGCCGCTACTTTAACATTTTCTTGCCTCTGTAATACTTACATACGGCTCTTTGTTTTTGTGTTGGCTTTGGAATTCCTATTAACGAGAAGCCATTATTAATGAAGTAGACAATTATAATGCATTATATTTGTCAAGTTTCTTCATATTAAATATTATCCAGCGTCGTATTTTATATTTGTATATATCACATGTCTTTTTTCAACTTAAATATAATTTATTGTTCTGCAGATTCTCAGCAGTATCATTAATCTTGGATAGAATCATAATGCAAACAGTAATAAATAGTTGCAATATAAGTGCTGCTTCTTGGTCCTTATTTATTTAATGCATGAAATATGTTTGGTGGTGAACAATGTTTCAGTTTCATCCATTCATTACAATAGAATTGTGCACTTTAATGTGTTGCATTCACATCCAATTACTCACATAGTAATCTGAAGCACATGTATTTCTGTGTTTTTGTATGCATGGTACACAATTATTAAACACAGATGTATTGAAGCTTGATTGTATTTTTGTGTGTTGTTCAACCTCTGGTTAATAAATGTAGCAAGTTCTTTGCGTTCTTAACTGTTTTCCTGTCATGTTGTTGATTGCAATTGCATGTTGTATTCAGAGCTTTGTTTGGCATTGCTGCAAAAGATGCGTTAGTTGCTTTTGTACATAAAATTACTGGCTAGACAGTTTAGTTATTGGCATAGGCAAAAGCAACCGCACAACTCGAGCTTAATTTGTTACTAAGGATCGGCTGGTGTTGATGGATGCTCTACTTCTACTTCTTCGGACACACCAGGGTTGGGGATAACGCCACAACAGAAAGATACGACTTGGACCAAGTTGTTTGTCGGAGGGCTGCCATACCACACCACGGATAAAAGTCTGCGAGACCATTTCAAAATCTATGGCGAAATCGAGGAGGCTGTTGTCATCACTGACAGACAAACTGGCAAGAGTCGTGGCTACGGATTCGTAAGTGCATAAAGATGTTTCTATTTATCAAAAATCTTTTTTCGTGTCACGTTGTCGTTCAACTGATAGAGAAAAATGGATTTCGTGTAATGAAGTTTCATGATTTGATTTACTCGGAAAACCCTCAAAGTGTGAAAAAATTTAGTACAGTTCCCTTGAATTGACCGAGAAATACACACATTAACTTCTTTGCTTACGAGAAGCATTAAAGTGCTGAAGATGCCTTTTTAGACGCAGAACGGGAGAATGTATTGTCATACCTATGAACTAGGAACAAAGAAATAGAACGCTTGACTTTCCTTAGAAATGCTCCACTTACTTTTCTGACGTAAAACATATAGTCTATGTAGCGAAAAAAACATTTTCATTTTTTCGATAAACTATAAACAAAAGCATCTATATACAAGAAACAGGGTTCCTATTGTTATTGTGTAAAAACTTCATCTTGTGTCTCATTCACTTGATTTTCAGATACGATGATACGAAGCAACATGCATTTGACTTAAACAATTATTAGATATTTGTGCATCGTGATTTTTTTCTTCTGTTTATTACAATAGAAATTAAATTATTTTTTAATCTATATTTCTACTATACTATATACTACTTTCTATGCACTATTTGAGAAACTCTAGATGAAATATTATTTTTGTGGGCGAAACCCTTGGAGAAAGTATTATTCGTGATGTATCACTTTTATCAATGAGTGGATGTTGTGCAGAGGCAGAGAAAGAAGAGTCTTGATCGACTAGATGAATTTTAGTGAAAGGGACAGGTTGAAGATATTTGAAGTGAAATCTTGAGGGAATCGTATATAATAGAATAGAATGGACTTTCGGCTTTGTGTCATGCCATGTCTTGTCTTGTTACATTCTATTGTATTTTTTCTCCCTTCGCCTTTCCTTCCCGTTCAGTCTGCTCGGTTATTGTTATTAGAGACAATGCAAGTGGAGTTGTCCATGATTCCGATCAACTGCTATTTGCTGCTATAAAATAGATGCAAGTCAGTTTGCTACAAGTACTCCACTCCACCACCAGCAAAAACTATTGTGTTATACTTGTAGCTTTATCTGTAGTTATGTATGTAGACAGACATTCATTCTAGGCATCTGCACTATTAGTAGTCACAAGAATAAAGTTCTTACTTACATATTGTTAGTGTACGAGTAGGTAGGAGAGTAAGTACTTGTCTGGCTATGCGGGCGCTCGTGGTAGTAGCAGTGACACAGGGATTTCCTATGGTGGGTCCGAATGGTCTCAAGGGTGAAAAGAAAAGCTATCAAGAACTTTTTTCTCGTGTCTCTTCAGGTTATTATGTCAGAGCGGATTGCGGCGGAGCGTGCTTGCAAGGAACCCAATCCGATAATTGATGGACGAAAGGCTAACGTGAACTTGGCTATATTGGGAGCAAAGCCGAGGGGAAATGCTGCCACGGGTAATTAACTAAATAAATATCGGGACTAAGTATATATAAGTAACTAGTGTAAAAAGTAGATTACTGAATAGAACTGTGAGGAGCACTACACTTCCCTACATCTCTACAGACAGATAGACATCCATTGAGATTCAGACGCACGTACGTGGTGGAGAGATAAAGAAAACTTCTATAGCATTCTCATCGCCTCTTGTATTCTCAATCCAGTGGAAAGCTCAAGCACTAGTGGCATAGTCAGACGGATGTAGTCATTCTAATAATGCCGTCACGAATTCTTGCACCCTTTCAACTTCCTTTTTCCCTACATTTTTCCTCGTTAAATTTTTTCAGGCAGGATAATCCTTTTCTAATTCTGCTTTGTCTAAAAACGAAGCTTTCCATTCTTCCTGGATACAATCAAAGACGATGGCAATGCAAAAGAAGTATTTCGTTGAGTCTGTTTAGTTTAGTATAACTGGTCTTTAATTTGAGTATGAGTATTCTTATGTTCTTGAGTTTCGGTGTAGTGTATGTACTTATGGTCAGTAGTTGTAGTAGCAAAGGTGTATTACCTATATGCCAAGGGTACGTGATAGAATGACGAAAATCATTTGCAATTGTTGCACTGAGCTATGATTATGGCCTTTTGGTGATTGGCGTTGTCAATTGTGAGCCTGTGTGTCGTGCTGTCGTGTGCAACTCTTAAATATTGATTCGTTCGTGTGTGCATTTTTACTTGTGAATTTTCTTATTCGTACAGTATGGTATGTATGACTGATTGACATTTGAGACAGATTAACAGTACCTACCATTGTGTAATTTCAATACAGCAAAACCTATTTTATTTAACAATAAACAATATTTTTATCATTATTTGGACCTAAGGTGATAGAAGTAAGGGGCTTGACTTCATCTGTATTTTAAACTAGATACCAAACTAAACAAAAGACAAAATAATATTTTCATTTCATATTTTACTCCAAATATAGTAAGTAATTCAAGTTTCATATGTCAATTGCGATTTTCTATTTTTATTCTTATTAGCCCTATTAAGTAATGTATTTTATAGCTAGTTACAATAAATAATTTATCTCAAATTATTCTTCCTCAAAAATTAAGCAAAGCACGAAAAACCATAATAAGATACATTGCGGATGAAATTCATAAAATATAAGCAATAATAATTTTCATTTCTTAAATATGAATTCTACCATTTATTTTGTTATATCGTTCCTCGTAACTAATAACCTGAGTTTTTTATTGTGCACCTACTTTATTTTGATTTAATCATAAATATTCCTTATAGCATTAATAATATTTTATAACTATTGTTATAATTGTATCGACACAACCTTTAAATACAACGTTTAATGTTAGTGTACTCACTTAAATTCCTTCCTTTTTTCCTCGCTCGATTCTTTTGCTATCTAATCTGAACAATCGGAATCGTTTCATCTCATCGTGAAATTAAAAACGACTAACCTTTATAACCACGGAAAATTGCGTCTTATTATACAGTGATTACAGAGTTACGGTTACGATCATTGATTCTACTTTTTTTACCAATAAATCGCAATTTCGCATTCATATCTGTAATATTATTATTGCAGTGCCAGACCCGTTTCAGTCCTACCCGTTAGTTTACTCACAGAGGGCTGCATCCACTCTCAATCAGCACCCAGGTAGGAATAATTATATCATCCATTTATTTTCTCACCATCTCGACGACAAAAAACTGTAACGGACAAACTAACTTAAACTTATTTACTTTTTTCGTTGAGTCTTCTAATTGTAGTATTTTGTTTGCTGGCCATGGTTAACAATTTTTTGGTTGGTTACTGTTGACTGTTACTACAATTTTATCTATACGCATTTCTTGTATGAGTATGAGATTTCTTTGTTCAGTGATTTGACCATAATTTATGTTTCCGCTACCATTTACTAGTCATTATATATAATTAAAAGCAAATTGGCCAATACATCCAGTTTTTGCCACATAATACTGATACTTTACTAATAATTACCACACAACACTCGGGACAGATTTTATGTGTACGGAAACAGAATGGAAGCAAATGAGTTAGTAGACAACGAAATGGGGTATTAACTGTATGAAGTAGGTCAGGTAATAAAATAATTAATCTTACTGTAATCTAAATAAACACCAATATTTTCTATCAAGATTTTTTATTACTCTTGTGTTTGTCTGAGTAATTTATTGCAAGTTTTACGTAAAACGTGCATGTACGAACTACGTACGTTTTATAAATAGACAATTGGAGAATCTGAGATATGTAAAATGGCGGAGATACTTGTGAAGCGTTAAAAGGAAAGGGAAAAGGATCTCTGGACGTTTAATTTACCACGTAGTAGTACCTAGTATAAACGTATTGGCACAATGCAAAGTGAGAGCAGTGCAGTAGGTAGTTAATTTTTTACAGGAAGTAAAAGCACATAATGTTAGTACTAGTACTACAAACAGCACTAAAGAGCTAAGCATAAAATGTGGATGTAGTTACATCGTCGTGCATAGTAGGGAGAGTATAAGACACGGATTGATGTACATAAAACTATTCTGAATTGTGTATGACATGAGATAAAACAAACGGAGTAGAATTTCCTTTCGTAGCTTGGCTTGATTGTTGGTGTGTGTGTATTTTCATCTCTCTCGCTTAACTAAGTTGGTAATGTTCATGTCAAGTCGAATCTCTCGATGTTAATTGAAGTGATCCAGCTTTTGGCAAAAGACTGTGATTTTTTAGGGTTTTCACACTTTAACGTAGACACACATGCATTATCTACCTCTACCTACAAGTATAAATATATCATGCCATGAATCTATATTTGTATCTACTTACCTTAGCAAAGATTTACCTACGTGACATTTGTTTCCACATTGTCAGATGTATAGAGTAACTCTTTGTATTTTACCCTCATACTACACCTTGCTCCAATACATTACTTTTACTTTAAAATGAATGGGACTAAAAGAATTTTCTTTCTAAGCAATGCATTGGTTAGAAGCAACATGAAGCTTTGCATAAACATATGGAAAGGTTGTTTCCTGCCTCCTTAAAACTAACCGAAAATAGATTTTGATTAAAATTGAGATTACCTAGAATCTTACAAAGAATTTGATGAAAAGGATGTAATAGTAGCAGTAGTTTATTTAATGGATTCGAAGTCCAAATCAAAGTAGACATATGTTTTCTTTATGACATCAAGAGAATTTCTTCATTACTCTGTTAATAGGGATGCTAATGTTTAAAAAATACGTAGCACATTCTTTGCCATTAGAATATTGAAATACCAGTCAGGGCAATAGTGTTCTAAATTGTGTAAAGCAAAGAGCGTTTTCTACATTACCTAGCTCGAAATTCCATATAGTGTATCATTACACTAGTAGTAGTAGTTGTAAACAATGATAACTATATATTATATCAGATAAGTATAGGCATACAAACGATCTAGCAGAAGCAGAACTTCGCAAAAGTCCACAACACTTAAATTCTGTTATACTAAACAACTCTTACTTGCAAAAGTTTAGTTCTTTATGTGCCTTAAATTTTTGACGGGATTTTTGGCATGCTGTAAATATTTCATTTGATTTGTCTAATTTCTGTGAATGAAAGTAAGATAAACGCAGATCTTGTAAATAGGTAAAGTCTGTCTATACGCAATTATCAAGATGCCTACTGAGTGCAATAGAAGATACTTGAATAACTTGAATCTTCGAGTGTAAATGTAGCCTAAATCTAAATCCTATTGTAACGAAATGCCATTAGTTCTACCGTTGTGGCACAGACAATACATACTGTGGAGGCATTAACTAATTGTGGAGCTAGATGAGACGATGAGAGTTTCCTAAATAACTGGAAAGCTATAGGCGGCCATGCAATGTAAGCTGCTGATGCTGGATGAACTTTGTGCACCTAACCTTCTACTTTGGCAAACGAAGGCAATTTATGTGAGGAGGGAGGCAGGCAGGAGAGATGCTAGATCTAAGATGAGATGGGATGGGAAGGACCGATGTGTCGTAGAATAGAAAAAGGGGAGAAAGGAAAGATCAGAAAAAAATATTTTAGAGCTATTTTTGTCTTCTTTCCTTCCCATGCTGCTGATTGTGTAAGAGAGTGAAACTACTAAGCTCTGTGTAGAAATAATAACAGTACTGTGTACCTATCTCGTAAGAAAATCTTATTTAGCGAAACAAAGTAGAAAAGAGACGAAAATAACTCACTCAGATCAGTGCAGGATTCATCCACTAACACAAAGCTATTATTGCTACGGTTTAACTTTCAGTGACTCTACTCGTTGTACTCATTTACTATCGTATCTTCTTAGGACGTGATATGACAATTTACTTTAATTAATATTATGATTTATTTTAATCTTGGATGTTTGGTCTATTTAGTTTTGGGAGGAGAACGAGAGAGTTTATATAAATAATAACATACATACAAATTACAAATATACAAATGTTTCCAAAACGGGAGTTCTGTACATCCGACCCGACTCACCCGATTACTGTACGTGTTATCCGGATGTTTATTACAGTAGTATTTGGATAACACGTATAATATGAACTGCTGCCTTAAAACTTTCTCGGTTCTCCTGTTTTGTTTGATTGGAGTTCGATGACTTATTATGTTTATGTTAATACTATCAATCTAAATGATAATTACAATTCTCACAAATACGCAACAACCAAAGTACTAGTTACTATGTATTTCTGTATCTCGTGTATTTTGTATGTATTGCCTTTACTTTGAACTTTGATTTGAACTAATTAATGTATGTATTGAGGTTGGCTGCCATTTGAGTGATTTTTCTTGTAGCATTTCCCTTCACAGCGATTCGGACTGGTTATCCCACTCAGC
This sequence comes from Pogonognathellus flavescens, assembly GCA_019776165.1. Taxonomy (NCBI): domain Eukaryota; kingdom Metazoa; phylum Arthropoda; class Collembola; order Entomobryomorpha; family Tomoceridae; genus Pogonognathellus; species Pogonognathellus flavescens. The sequence continues at coordinate 36,108 of JABASD010001432.1, forward strand.
TTCTCGCGTCTCAATACGGGTAAGTCGACACCTTGCTAATGCTTTTGCTGTGGGGTTTCACTAATTTATTATTCAAAAGTTTAGCAAGTTATAATATGACATTATGAATTATGGTCAAGATTCTATTTCAAGATTTGTAATATTATGCACTTGTTAAAATCAGTCTTTTTGGTTATTCATGCAACTCACAATTTTATGTGAACAAAAACAATTTTGCCAAAATTATGATAAATGAAAAATACATTGTGTAGAATTTTTTGAGTCTTGTTCAGCAACATCATCACTTAAAGTACTCATTGTCAGTTATTAAAGCAAAATTACATCTAGCACTATGTGTTGCTTTAGATGATAGCTGATCTTACCTTTAAAAATCAAGCACACGACAATCTATGGACAAATAATGAAAAAATGAAGAAAACTTGCAATGTATTATGTAATTGATGTGTAGGACTATGCATAGATGTTTTAATGATTTGCCTATACTTGCTAGAGAAACAAAAATGACAGTACCTACTAAATGCGGATGGTAGTAAAACGCATAACTGCAACAACGGAATATCTACAACCAATTTTTTACTTTCACTCGCTCTCGTTAGTTCTGGAAAACAAAGTAGCGAATTCAGTACTTAATTACAATTAGTCAAAGGAAGGATGGCTATGGCCTTGTCTGTGGCATTAAAGCACTTGGCTATTGTTAGAGTTTTTCTCTTGATCATTGTCGTGAATGACTTGCGTTTTTGGCACGATTTTATTTGTTGTTTTGTGATGTAATGTCGGTGCGATGGGCAGGCTGGCTGCATTTTCGTATTTGTACTATTTACTTTTGGTATTTGTATATGAATTGACGTAAAATTTGTTAGTATTTTTATTGGTTGTTGTATTGTACTGTTGTGAGTCATCTAGCTGGACTGGATATTGCTGATTTAATGTAAGTATGTCATTTCCGGTCTGGTCTAGCTACTTCTGGCTGGTCTGTTTCTGTTTTACGGAATTTCTTTTCAATTGTCTTGATTGTAATTTTTTGCAACTGTAAATAATTTTACTACGCGATTGATATTTCCGTATTTTTACTTATTTTTTCAACGAGTAAGTTTGATGTTCTAGATTACTGTCTTACTGTTTACATAATTATTGACTTTTAAGTGCGTGTGGTTGTTTTCTTTGGCTTCGGAATTTTTTAATAATTCTGGTATGACCTAATCATTGGTATTATCTTTTGGTGACTTTTTACATTAAGACTCAATTAATTCAACACTTACAACAAACACAAGATTACTATGAGAAAGCTAATTAGTATTAATATTTATCCATTACTTTATTTCTTAGACAATAAAATAAATTATGAATTATATTCGGATCTATTTACATGGAATTTACTATAAATGTAATCTTAGGTATAGCCCCGCCCAGGTATCATGTCATTCGTGTCTATATGCAAAACACACTTTTATTACTGTGTGGTTGTTGTGCATAGGCACTATAGGTACTTCTTTACCATTATAGATACCCAACCAAAATCACATCATATAGAAATGCAAACATATAACGATAAAATAGAAATGATGGGACTTGTCGTATTATGGAGGATTAAATTAATTAATGTCTAATAAAATCAACCATTATAACGATTCCGGTATTTGTTCTTTGTACATGTTGACAAAAGACTCCCTGGAAGCTACGTCTACCCGGCGTATGGAGGAACTCCTCTTTTATCTCTACCGACAGCAGCAGCTAATCCTTCCGCCATAGCAGCTTTAGCGGCTCAAGCGTCTCAACTGTATGATTCTTACCAACAGCCGGCGAATTTGGTAAGATTTTAAATACCCTATAAATCTTAAATTTTTATCAAGTGAATATGTTTTAACAATAGGTGGCTATGCAAATGCTAACTCTATAATAGCTTCAATCAGAAATGAATAAATTCGTCTCTTTACAAATGAGTCAAATGTTGAAAATTTAAATATCGCCATAAAAGACTTTCCAATATTTATATGTAGGTGATTTAATTCAAATTGCCTATTGCGTAGATATAACAAAGTAGTTACATGTGACAGTCCCTCTTAAGACCTGATACATTAAATCTTCTATTAAGCATTCTTTTATCTCTTTATTTTTTTAATGAATTTTAGCTGAATGGATGTTTTCTCGTCTGTGAGTTTATGTTGGTGTGATTAATTTTTTATGCACGTTTTATTCAGGCGTCCATGATTTGTATTTTTTTATATGTATCTGAATAATGGTCACTCTTTGGGCCCAGAAACCAATTTTGAATTCTCAAAGAAAGTGTACCTACAGAATGCAGAGATGGATGATGGATGTTTTTCATGAAGGGCTGAGAACTGATTATATCTGACCTCAGGGTGATCGGATAAATTAAGATAACCATTAAATTTTATTTCTCTGATTTTGCAGGTGTCATCTGGAGTAGGACAGCCAAATACAAATACGTACCCTGCTGCCCATTTCGCGGCGGCTCAGGCGGCTTTTGCGGATCCGTATGCAAGCTACTTGGCACAAGGTCACAATAATGCCCAGCATCATGCTGCTGCTGCCTATGCGGCCGGGTACGGGATCAACCTCGGAACGGGATCAACATCGGTGGCTGCTGCTGCCGCAGCAGCTCAAGCGCTTAGCTCTCAAGCTTATGCTTCCGTTGCTCAAGATTCACGAATGCAATGAGAAAAATTATTAAAGCTAATAAACTTCTCTGATAACAACTTAACTTGACAACTAACACAAAACCAGAATTTTCACAGAAATTCTGCACAACTTTTGGTAATAATATATTACCTTGGTCTGACAATCTGGAAAACTATATTATGACTAAATGACAATTATTATAAAAATCACTCAACAGTCTAATTGTAAATTAGTGGTACAATCTTAAATTAAAATTGAAGGAGCACTAATAGAATCATAGATTGAAATCAATGAAATTATGTACGGTGTAGTGTAGTGTAAGTGTAAGTTACTTATGTGTAGTGTCAGAAATAGGGGTATTAGTAGCACACATTGAAAATAAGTACTAATTCAATCTCACTTTCATTTGTGTTCAGGCAAATTAGAGAAAGACTAAAAATGAACAAATCAAAAGAATAAACCCTAATACTTACCACACCACCACAACCACACACCGTAAGTGCCTTATTGTGCCACACATGAATTAAGAAAACAATAAGTCCAGTCTGTTAATTTTATTACAATATTGAGTTTCATAAAAGTTTTTTTAAATCTCAGAATTACCATATCGCATTATCATTCTTCTGCATATTTCTACGTTGTTTCGTAGAGCATCTTTCGGTGGTTTAAGTCTACGTATTTTCAAAGTTGTTTCCTCGTGTCGTGTATTGTTAAAAAAGTTACCATTGGAAAAGCCAAAGAATGAAAAACCTATTTGATGTATGTGTAGTGTAGTAGAAAGAGTAATGTGAGTAATGACGATGTTATGTGTAATGTAAAAGTATGTAGTTCTTGTCACTTCGCGTGTCATGTTATGTCGACCAATCTTATGATGCCATATGCTGTGGTATGTATGTTGAAATTAAGTAATTACGGAAATTGTAATACCTAGACAAATATGTAAGACACAATAATGCTGATATGATAGTAAATATAGATCGTACAGTAACCCATATACGTATTTATTATATGAAGTTCAGCGAATTCAATCCATAATGAGCTTTGGTGCCAAATTATAATTTAATTTCTCACTCGAAATGAAAATGTAATTAGTACGAGACCAGTAGAATATTCAGAATTCTGTGTAATAATGATCCTGTATTAATTGACCACTGAGATGAAAATGAAAATATGGTTACACTGCGTAAACTGCGTATCATTAATATTCTTGATCAACATTTGTAAAAGCACCATAGATCAATCAAACCCATTCTATAAGTGTTCAGCAGATAAACTAAAGTTAATACTACAACACTAAACACTACCATTGTAATGCAATTATTAAAGTTCTTGTTGGGATGAAAAGGTTGACATTTTCAAAATTGACGAAATAAAGACACATTTTTATAAATGCAGATTTCTCCTGGCATTCTTACCTACATGTGTACATATGTAACTAATCTAACTAACGTAACGGAAACTCAATTCACTTAAACGTTTGTTCAATTCATAGATCAACAAACAGCTCAGCTTAGTTCCCAATTTTCAGACGACAAAAATGTTTATTACAAAATTAAATTCAATGCAAAGCTGTTTCCCTAAATTCATTTCAATTGATTAATAAACCATTCAAAACGGGTGTAATAAAGTATCGAAAGTTCATATTGCCATACATTATTGAAAACAATCGAATTTATTGGATTTCCAATTTTACCACAATTTTATGGCAAAGGAATGAAAAACCAACAATTTCTGGTTTACACCACCACTTCCCATGCATGTTACGCCACTG